>WUQG02013922.1:0-11742 GCA_011317285.2 Androctonus mauritanicus | reverse complement strand
GATGATTAACAACTGATAAAAATTTATCGAATTTAACAATTGCATTTAAATTAAATTTTTACATTTAACATTTTTTTTAAATTAGTTTTTAGATTATTACAAAATATTTTTTTTCAATTTGAGGGAGTTCTTCCGGAACCTCACAATAATTTGCCTCCATTAGTATTGAAGATTTCGCCAGTGTGATATTTTTCATCTGTTGGTGAAGTTCTTTATTTTTGGGAACTTTAAGGATGGTATTTCTCCTGTTACTTCACAATGAAAATGAAACCACTTGCTTCATCTTTCTCCATTCTGCCAGTAATTGTTTCCAATGGAAAGTGTGCTCGAAAGTAACCAGACCTGGACTGTGGTGATTGTTTACTTTGATTTTATGGTGCTTAGTGGATTCTTCATTTTTGGGAAAGTTTAATACTCTATTCAGTCTGCTACTTAACAAAGAAAATGAAACTATCTGGTTTGTCTTTCTCCATTCTGCTAATAATTATTCTCTATAAAAGACTGTGCTTGGCAGTGACCAAATTTGGATTGAGGTGATCCTTTAATTTTAATTTTAGTAATTTTTTTGTTTTTGGCATTTATTCTATTTCACTGATTTGTTTTGGTTTAATGATATCATGTGTGCTCAAGTGAACTTTACCGTCATTGCTTTGATAGTATGGAGTCTTTCAAAGATTTAGATGAATTCTCATACAAAGATAGCATTTTGAAACAACAATTGGCTATTGTTAACTCAGAAGTCTTTGTTGACAAACATGAAGAAGAATATAAGAAAATTCTAAGAACTAAATGTTATGGCTACTTTTTCCTTACTGAACCAAGGTCAAAGTAGTGCCCTTAAGGTTAGTAACTGCAATAGGATACATTTTGCCACTATGAGAATCCATAAGGCTGCAAGCAAAATTTGTGTACTTCTTAAAATTATTAGGGAAAACAAGAAATAAGTGCTACTATTTCTTATGCAGATGCTGCAGCTAAGTCTCCAGTTCCCATTCTAAACAAAACTTCTCAGCTCATTTTGAAAGATAAAGATCCTGAGGGCTAAAATCCTCAATCAAACTCTAGTGACCAAGCAGTTCTGATTTCTTCTGCTGACAGCAAAGAATTTCCTCCTCTAAATAATGAAGAACTTGCTGAAACTATTAAAAAGCATATTAAAAAACTAACTCTAACTCTACCAGTATGTATTAATTGTGCCATAGATAGTTTTAAATAGATCTTTAACATTGTAAGTGCTAGATCTAGGGCTTACAATGTTAAAGCTCTATTTAAAACTAAAACTGGAATTTGTATAAAAGTTTCTGATCAATCCCAAGGAGAGAAACTTAAAGAGGCAATAAACAATAACAAAGAACTAAAGAAGAGATATCAGATGTCAGTCCCTTCTATGATTTTCCTCAATATACCTAACTCCATCAAAGATGAGGAAATAATGAGAGAAATCTACAGACAAAATGATAAAATTAATAAAAATGAAATGTTCTCTAACTATAAAAAAGAAATTGAATTCTTAACTGCTTTTAGAACTGCCTAAAATAGAAGACATGTCATTATGGCAATGTCAAATAAATGGAGACAAAAAACTACTTCAAATGACAACAGTGAACCTCTGCTGGAGTCAAATTAAAATGAATGATTATATCAATATTATTTGGTGTTTTAGGTGCTGTAATTATGGCCATAAGGCAAACAAATGTGATCAGGCAATGAAGTGCAGTCATTGCACTGAAAACTACTCTTACCAAAACTGTTCCAAACTTGGGAAAACTCTAACTCAACTAAGTATGTATTAATTGTGTCAATATGAACAAAATCTTGTCAAAAGGATCTTACTATACCACCTCACATAATGTTTTTTCTGGAAACTGTACTGTCACAGAAAAATCAAGATTAGACTAGTAAAAAGACTGATTATTAATCTTTTCTCTGTTTTCCTGTGCTAGTACTACACTTGATTATGGATCTTACTACCTCAATTCAAAAGCCAAAAAAAGTTTAATGTTTTACAAATTAACCTTAATAAATGTAAATCAGCAACCAGTCTAGCACTTAAATTTGCAACTGATAGCAACACATCTCATTATTCTTCAGGAATTCACTCTTAATAATAAAACTGCTTTGGAAATTGCCTTCCCAAAACTCTCTACAGAATATAATATCACAGCTGGTTTTATTGTCCTCAACAACAACTTTGACTTTTTACTAATCTCTTAACATTGCAATAAATTTTACTCTACTGCTTAGATTAGATTCCAAGACTTGAACTTTTTTTGTTATCTCCATCTATGTCTCTCCTACTGAAAATTTAAAAGCTATCTTGGATCTCCTTTATGTGACGCTGACTGACATCCAGGAACATCCTTTTTGTATCTGTGATAACATTAATTCTAAATCTCCAACTTGGGATAACCCAACTGAGGATCCTAGGGACAGAGACTTCATTCTCTTCATGTCAAAGTTTAGATCTTTCTGCCAACCAGAGGCCACTTCCCACTTACAGTAGCAAACATGGAGTTAGCTGGGTGGATATTTGTCATCAACAACTTCATTCTTCAACACAACTTTACCTGTGAAACAGCTGATCAAATTAATAAAAAATATTTGGGTCAAAATAAACAGCTGATCAAAATAATATTTGGATCAGCACTGAAATGAGCCCTACTGACACTCATAATACTAATATTACTTACATTCATACTGATTGGAACTCTTTCCAAGGTTTTTTTCATGATAACTGGACAGCTCATAGGATTGCTGTTCTCTAATTTTGCTGTGCTAGTACTATGCTTGATTATAGACCTTACTACCTCAACTCAAAGGCAAAAAATGTTTATTTTACAAATTAATCTTAATAAATGTAAAGCAGCAACTAGTCTTGCACTTAAATTTGCAACTGACAGCAACACTGATCTCATTATTCTTTAGGAATACACTTTTATTAATGATGATGACATTGACAACTATGAATTCCCCTGATGATGTTGACAACTATGTTAATGACTCTCCAATCTTATTTCAAGGGCCTACAAAAACTCTTCTTCACCTCATCAGATCAAACAACATAGGGTGCCTTGATGGACCTCTAAGCTTCAAAATAAGAAAAAAGTTCAATATCTTAGGAAATTCTTCTGCAAGGAATTGGACCCAACTCTTTGGGAGATTCTCAGAAACAATTATCTCCAGACCTTCAGAGAATACAAAACTCTAATTCTATAAGAACTAAAGGCTGGAGAAAATTTATTTATGAAACTTGTGGAAAACAATCCTGGAATGCTTCATTTTACTTTGTTAGAAAAAAAAACAAAAGCTCCTCTTTACTTATAACTGTTAAAAAAGTCAATGGTAGTAGCATCACTGATCATTTTTGCTTAGAATTGTGTCAATGACATCATTGACACAATTTGGACACTGAATATCATTGAAACATTAGAATCTGCAATAATTATAACCCTAATACTGATAGCGATGTTCCTTTCACCACTCAAGAAATTCTTTAGGCTTTCAAGAATCTGAAAATATAGAAGGCTCCTTGTACTGATGGGATTACTAATGAATGGCATTAATGCTATTCATTAGTAATCCCATCAGCACCAGGAGCCTTCTTCATTTCAGAATGAATGGCATTAATGCCATTCATTAGCCATTCAATGCTTTCCTCATTCTGTACAACTGCTGTCTGAATCTGGGATATTTCTGTTCTTGGAAATTAGCCACCATCAAACTGATCCGCAAAACAGACTTTGATCCCCTAAAACCATCCAGTTATCATCCCATCAGCTTGCAAAATATTTTCAGCAAAATCATGGACAAGTTGCTTATCAACAGAATCCTCTGCTATCAGGAGAGTAAAAATTTCTTCAATCCTCAAAAATTCAGTTTCAGACCTAGTCATAACACCAACCAACTATAAAGACTATTATCAATAAACTTCATGAGGCTAAAATGATGGAATAAATACAATATTCTTGTTTTCATAGACTTTCGTGAGGCATTTGATAATGCCTGGAGACTTCTTATCTTCAAGTCACTTTATTCCTCTGGTTGCCCTAAAAACTTGCATTCTCTTCTAAAGATTTATTTTCACAACAGACACACAGGTTTTTCCACCAAGAATACTAGTGTTATTATCCCAGCAGATCATGGGTACCCACAGGGTTCATGCTCCAGTCCAGCATATTGTATATTCTTATTAATAGCCTTTTGGAATCCTTCCAAATCATACCTCATTGCTCTTATATCTAAACTTATGCTGATGATACTATCCTTACAATAAGCCATAAAACCATGATATCCTCCAAACTCAGGTCAAGAAAGTGTTACAACATTTTTATCATCAGTACTCCATTTGCTAAATCACTATCAACTACAACAAATGTGCTCGCCTTGTGATTGACAGACAAGGCCCTTTGAAGAAGCAGATAGCTGTTAAAATTGACTCTCATCTTCTTCCTAATGTCAAAGAACTCAAATATCTTGGTGTCAACCTGAATCATCAACTTTATACCATGAAAGCTAACTATATTAGAGCCATAGAGCCTGTTCTCACCTATATTGCTCTGGTATGGAGCTTAGCTATCAACAACTGCCACAATAAAAGTAAAATCCTTACCATCCAAAGGATATCTGCCTTTAGGATCAGTAAATCATATAGGCAGCCCATACTAATGCTATCTTAGTTCTTTTATGGATTATCCCTATTCATCTGAGGATTCAGAAACTCGACTGGATTGGCATTATTAAATCTACATCATCCTAAAATTACAACTTTAAAAGACTTCCAATTCAAATAGATCATCTGGCTAAATACTCTATCCAATATATGGCATTGAGGAATCTTTTAATTACTCTGCCCACCCTGCATTCTTCAAGAACCTCTTCTATAGCATATATATTAAACTAACTTTAGCAATAATATCTTAAGGTTTACAGATGGCTCCAAAAGCTCCTATGGAGTTGGTCTGGCACTGTTATAATAAACAATCTCACTAGAACTCTTTTTCAAGGGAGTTTTAAGCTTGATAGCACTTCTAACATTGTCCAAGATGAACTGTTTGCTATTTTTAAGGATTTAAAATTCCTCAATACTGTTAACTGCAACAAAGGAATTGCCTTGTTATGTCAGACAGTTTTACTGCTCTTCAAATTCTTGGTCAGCAAAAATCTAAGTTTAATCTTGCTTCAAAAATTTGCAACATTCTGGATTTCCTCAGTGCCAACTGGACTATAACTTTCCATTGGATCTGTGGTCATTTCAACAACTAAGGTTGACAAGGTTGACCTTCTAGCTAAATTAGCAACCACTGACTTCAAAGTGACTTATAAAAAGATTTCTACCAGCGTCATCAAAAGAACTATTAGAGATTATATTTTAGATATTTGGCAAGAAGAATGAACTCCTCTAATACTAGCAAACATGCCTTCGAGTTTGTTTCTAATATTAAGGATGTCTTTCTTAACAATCATTACATTTCAAATTTTTTCACTTCACAAGTCTTTACTGGCTATGGTAAATTAATAGTTGCCTGCACTGTTTTGGCCTTAAAGACACTGAATTGGCAAAGCTCAAACCTCTTCTCATCTCATTTTGACTGCAACAAATTTGATAACTATAAAGAACACATAAAAATAATTGTTTTACAAGGTGGCTTTAATTGGCCTTGTGATATGCAATATTTTATCTATAACAATCAACTCTTGAAAACATAGGAAAAATTTCTCCATCTTATTCAGGTACTTAGCAATGACAAACAATTTATGGTTAGAAACTAAGTTCCTTTTGCTTGCTGCCCTTCTGCTTTCACAATTATTATTATTATTTTTTTGTGTTTCCTGTGTTTAGTGTTTTGATCATGCTGTGGATCTGCATTCCTCTCCAGCAATGTTTGACTTTTATGTTTATATACTGCTGTTTCTATATCTTTCTGTTTGCCATCTTTCATGCAAATGAATATATTCTTCATATTTTATGTTTTCATCCTCAAGTACATCTCTATTCTCAACAAAGTTTTTGTTTTAATCAAGTTCTCTTCAAACATTGCCACATACTCCTCTTTCTACAACTTCATTTTTGCAGCCATTTGTCCTTGTGTGCGAGATCTTCAAATTTGGCATCATCATCATCTAGTGCATCTCTGTTTCAACATAGTTTCCATCATCTAGTCCTAATCAAATTACCACCAACCTAGCGCTTTCATCAAATGTTTTATGTCCTATTCTTTCTAACATTTGTTTGTGCAGTTTTAATTTATGGTTCAGTATTCTACATATCTAAGATTCTACCTTCATTGCTTATGAGCAGAACCTTCATAGATCATCATGTGAGTTCTGCTATCATGCTATTGAAGATTGCTATACACTATCTGAACCTAAAACTTATCTTCTCTACTTTAGATTTCTTATAGAATACTTATCTACAACAATAAACAATTTGATTGCATATTCACTATGGACTAAAATAATCACATCAACCTTTTATAATTCTGATATCTTTTGCTCTCTGGATTTAATTGCTGTTTCGTCATATCTGTAATGTAATCTTTTATGTATTAATTGCATATTTAATTTTGGTTTCTTTTACCATTACTCTTTTTCTAGTGGCCTGTCCACTTTCTTTGGCAGAAATCTTTAACTGTCCTCAACCTATGTTATATCCTTCTCATTTCTTCCTTCTTTTTCTATGGATTAAACCACTGAGTACATTCTTTATTTCTGTTACAAATAAATAATAGTGACCAATTGACCAGATGATAGACTATACACTGGGATGAAAGCTTTCTATGTTTTCACCATGGAATAATCTTATTTTTTTCTGAATCTCATATCTCCAGTTTTTTTTTAGGCTCAGACTTGGCCTATTCAATCCACTCCTTCATTTTAATTGCCCATTGTTACCATGCACAGAAGCAACCTGTGGGATGACTAGCTGCTTAGTATACAATAAGAAGGAAAGTGACATATAATACAAAACACTGGAGACCATGCTGGCCTTAAAGTTTTTTTAAATAAAAAATAGCAGATTAATTGAGTTTATATGTACTGAAAAATGAAATAATTCAACAATAAGAAGATGACTGCAGAAAAGTCAAGTTTGAGAAACACTACTTTAAAACTACTAACGTAACTCAAACTGCTCTTCTCAGTAATGTATACGTAATACTCTTAATTCTGTAAAGCACTTTCAAGCAGTCCAAAATAAACACACAAAAATTTAAACTACAGCTTTATTAAGCAAATGAAGTGCTTTCGGCTTACAAGCCATCCTCAGCTCTTAGAATAGAATACAGCACATTTAAAATAATAGAACTGTTTTTTAGAACTCCACAATAATATTCAAAAAGTTTTTACATGTGTGAATACTAGTATAAGTTATTATACTAGTATTAACACATGTAAAAACTTTTTGAATATGTATTGTGGAGTTCTAAAAAACTGTTCCGTGATTTTAAATGTGTTGTATTCTATTCTATTCTAAGAGCTGAGGATGGCTTGTACGCCGAAAGCACTCTGTTTGCTTAATAAAGCTGTAGTTTAAATTTTTGTGAGTTTATTTTGGACTGCTTGAAATTGCTTTACAGAATTAAGAATATTACGTATACACTACTTTAAAAATATATAATTATATAATTTTAAATTTTTATATAACTTGTAGAAATGTAACTGATACAAATTTTTATATTTGTTGTAGGTAGTACCAGTTATATAACAATTTATTGAACAAGTGTTAAGTAGAAAACATGACTGCTGCTTACGATTTTTAATAAATATCATTTAATTGGTAAAACTGACTTGGATTTTGTTGTCTATGCTTGCTTAATAACTTTAATGCTTTTTTAGTCCAACTTAGGAAAGTCAAATTGTTAACTTGTTTAATCTTTAAATTATTTTTAGGAGAAAAATTAAATTTCTAGAATATAAAAGTATTTAAAAATTAAATATAAAAGAAAAAACATTACCTCTAACACAGTAGCTTGAAGTTCTTCAGAAAATGCTAAGCGTTTTGCCATCATTGTTTGAGATAATTCAACTATTAGAGCCATTAGATTTCCCATTCCTTCACCAGTAAAAGCTGAAGTTGGAACCATAGATATATAGGTTCTGGCATCTTTATTTTCATATGATAAGGCAGCATTTAAACCCTATTAAAATAAAAACAAATATGAGTATATAAAATAAAAATTTAAAAGATTTACATAATTAAACTTTCAAATTATCATATATTTATACTTTTAGAATTCTAAATTATATATATAAATACTAATATATAAGCCTGTTCTTAAAGTCCTTGGGCATTTTGGCTTTGCATTTGTGTGTTGAGGCTACTACCCAGGAGGAATAACCCAGCAAGATTTCATTGGACTGTGAGTCCAATGCTATCACTCTTGAGAGTCAAATCAAAAAAATTTTTTTGAAAAATTTGAAAAAATTAGAATTTTCCTAAATCATTAGGTCCTTCCCAATGCATTCATTACATGTTGCAAAGCATTAAAATCAGCCATAAAAAAATATGTGGACTCAGTCTCTCCAAGAAATCTGTCTTGATTCTGATTATGTAGATTACCATAATTAATAATTTATAAAAATAGTTTGCCATTTTGTGGTGTGGCTGTTGCTTGATTTGCATCATGTTTTGATGCATGTAAACAAACTATTAAATTTGTGATTAGATAGAAGTCTTTCTGAATAAATATAATTTCCTTATTTTTATATAATTTATTATTTATTTGACTCCAGATTTTTATTTAAAGCTCTTTATTAAATTTTGAATAATGATTTAACATTACTGTGCACAGTTATATCTTTCTTTTAATTATAATAATAAATTTATTAAAGATTTCATAAAATTTCTAATAGAAATTGTTTAATGGTTAATTATATAATTAAAAAGTAATACTAGAAAATAAATTAAATAATACTCGAAGAAATCATTGTTTAGTTCTAGACAAAAATAACATTCCCTTAAATCGTAAATTCTGACCCTAATATCAAAATATATAGTGCTTAATATACTCTCAACTTTTCTCTTTAAGAAAAAAAAATTTATCATTAACAGTAATGAAAAAATGAATTTTTGTATCTGTTAATGATGATAAATTTTTTTATCATCATTAACAGATACAAAAATTCCTCATAATTTGCATATTATACATCTAATAAATATAATCATAAAACAAAAGAAATTTTTTTTGGTTGGAAATTTTTGCAAAATATGCATATAAATATATCAGAGATGATGATAAAATTAGAATATGAGGTTAAATTTAAATAATATAAAATTAATAGGTATCAAAATTGGAGAATACTTCTGGAGGTTATATTTTATTGTCCTTGTTCACAAGCCCCACCTACTGACACACTATCTCCAAATGATCTTGGACTATCTCAGCTTACAAAAACCACTCTTCTTGTTTATAAATGAAACAGGAACCATGTTTATGTATCATCAAAATCAAAAATTTCAATTTTGGCAATATGTTATGCCAAACAACAAAAATATATCTTATATAATCTTGACTTCCTATTTATATATAAATATCACCAGTCATCTGGCACATAATACCAAAAAGTGCTAGTTTAGATTAATAAATATATTGTTGTTTTGGATTATTTCTTGATAAATTAAACAAATTATTGTTACTTTGTTATTGCTTTATTGGTGTTGAAAATAAAGTATTTAAACATTTAATTAACATTCATTGTTAAAAATTATTATATATTATTTAACTTTATTTGTTTTATGTGACTATTCAACTATTAATTATAAGTGTTAAATATAAGTAATAATCTTTGTTTGTTTTTTTTTTGTAAATTAGTTCTAACACTTTTTTTTTTATTTCTTTAACAATTATGAAATTCTGGTTGCTCAATTTTTTCATAGTGTTAGATGCTTGGAAGTAAATCCAAGCTTAAAATAGCTCGGATTTACTTCCAAGCATCAAAAGACCTGGCCAGGCTAGAGTTTTGAATTTGCATAGTTGTATATTATTAAGTAGTTTAGTTGTGAATTTGAACATTGCAATTTTGCACTTTTTTTAGCCATAATAAAATAGTTCAGATATTTATATTGTATGATGAGCTGGTGTTAAATCTTTTGTTTATAATTAAAACTTCATCTTCTCACTGCTATGGATTTTTACAGATTGATGATTAAATTGACTAATGTGTGACAGAAGGTCTATTACTATTATTCATCATAAAAAAATGTAATATTGTAATAGAAAAAAATCTGACATTATCTATCTAATCTGTGAATGTGCCCATATATGAGCACAGTTGACAGCTGGCAGATTACATAATCATGCATTTATTAGCATGATTGCAATGTCCAACTTCAGGATATATAAATATGTTAACCCTTTAACACTTCTCATTCGATTACCAAAATGACAGTCTTCTGACCTGCTTGCATTCATCAGTTATGGGAACTCCATCCAACTGCCTTCTTCAGTTATGGGAATAATGAAAGTTTAGAAATTCTGTTTTTTATACTTATATCAAGAAAAGTTCATATAAAATCAATTTTTATCAGGTTATTCATTCTTTTATCATAATAACCAAAATATTGTTTTAAGCTAAATTTTTTAACAACACTCTAATTCCAATTTAATCCAAATCATCTAATACATTTGTCAACTTAATTCAAATGTATTAGAATTTAGACTTTGGCAGTCCAAATTCTAACTGATTCTAATTCTAATAGTCCAAATTCTAATACATTTGAATTTGGACTGCCAAAAACTCAAGAACCTCTTATCTGAATTTGTCCAAGTTATTGTATCATGTTTAACATCTCCTTAGTTTATGTTTATTTTTTCGATACCTTGACCCAATAAATTACAATTTTTTTTTTTTACACACAAAATTTGATAAATTAGTTTCATTTAAAAATTCATAAGTTTTAATTTATTAGAGAAACAAAGCAAACAATAACATAACTTGAGAATTGATGCAGAAGTTTGCATCTTAAATTATGGCAGGAAATAGTCAGCTGATTGTTTGTTTACATTAATTATATTTTAAATAAAAATAAAATAATTTAAATAAAGTCATTTTTGAAATAATAGTTGAAACAAATAATTAGTAGACAAGGAGTGTATAATTATTGACAAAAGCATCCATCCAAGGTCAACTACTTAACTTCAACCTATTGGTAGTTACATTATGTTAACTAAGGGAAGAAAGAATTCACAACCTACCCTCTTTGTTTGAAAATGCTATTGATAATATAACTGTATTTTTAATTATTTTTGACAATTAATGACTTAGAATGACTAAATACAGAAAAATAATTCACCATCTGCCATTTTTAAAAGGTATTGACAGGAATCTTCACTAAAACAACTATAAAATGTGATATTTTACCAAAAATTAGTGCTAAATCTAGCATATAGATGGCACAATGATTGCTATAAATACAGATTACTGCAATATTTATTTATAAAAATAAATTTAAAGAAGCAGTTTTTCTTATATATATATATATATATTAATACTTCTTATAAAGGAAAATGTAGTTTTCACACATTATTTTAAGAAAATAAAAAGAAAAATGGCTAATAAACAATGTATTATTTATTTGTATATTGTAATTCATCCACCCGAAGGGAGATTATAATGGTTTGTTTAAATGAGGTATCAGATCAGGCTTAGTAGTATCAAATTACAATAAAGCTAGTTCTCGACTTACGACCATGATCGGTTCCGACAGACCGGTCGTAACACGATTTGGTCGTAAGTTGAGTAGGC
>WUQG02013911.1:0-11742 GCA_011317285.2 Androctonus mauritanicus | reverse complement strand
TTTCTAACCTGCAAGCTATTTTTGCTTTTAAGTCTTCTATGAACTCATTCAGCTCCACTAAACAAAGCTAAAAGCGTAATATAGAAAATTATACTTTTTCTTATACTATTAATTTACCAAATAATGAAAAAAACTATTAAAATTGGACATAACTATAACAAAAAGTAAAAATTAAGATAAAAATAAATAACATTGACCAAGAGAGAATATTGATCTACTTGAGAGGTCTTCTTCACTTGTACAGCTGAAAAAGATCTATTTTAATTTTGCATCAGGAAATAAAATATGAACAAACAGTAAAATTTTTGTTGATTTCATTTCAATTAAATATTTAATTAAATTTAGAAATTTAATTATAAGAGTATGAAGAAGCAGAAAATGGCTGTCCTGGTAATATTACATTGGTTGAGAAATTATTGAGTTTTTAATTTTTTATTACTTTAATAAGCTATAAATATTGATAAATGCGAATCATTTTTAATCTTTTCTTTGAAATATTAAAAAGTTGGAAATATTCAGTAAGAGAATTGTACAAATGTTTTATTTTTAAAGTGAATTTATAATATATGATTTTATTTAATTAATTTTAGGAAACATTCTTGAAATTAATAAAACAGCTAAATGCTGAAGATCAAAGGTGGCCACATTGATCTATTATAGATCAATGTGGCCAACTTTTTTTCAATTGAATTTTATACCACTTTCCATCTTATTAGACACTAAGTAGTAAGGCATTCTAATGCTCATCATAGGTCACCACACATATAGTAAGATTTGACAATCAAGTGAAGGATGGGATTCAGTGGGTTAGGACCAGATCTGAAAAATCTGAAAGTGTGGGGTCTGGAATTAAATACAGATTCTTCAGTATGTTACCATCCAGTTGATTGATCATTATTATTGCAAAATCATTGATGGTGACTGTTGTAAGTATAAATTTTTATCATAAATAATCATAAGTCAGAGATCTATATATCTATATATTAAAAATTCCTAATGGTTTAATATTAAATAGAAAATAATATATACCGGTAATATTTTTTTTTAGATTGAAAAAAGAATTACAGAATTTATAAAAGATTCTAGTATGCAGAAATTTAAATTTGAACCTATGGATAAAGTCAGTCGTTCTATAATGTAAGTTTATGTTTAAAATTTTAATATAAAAATATTTTAATAATATAATAGTTCATATGTTTTGTTTTGCAAAAATTTTTATATATTAATGTTAGTATCTTATTGATATTAAATAAATCAATTCTAACTATAATTTTGATGTCATAGTTTTAATAATTAATCAATAACATCAGTGCTTATGCCCATATCCTTATTGAGGATTCTTGTCTGTTTTTTTTTATATCATCAATACCCATAGCATTTCTTCTGTCCACTTTCTTCATTCTATCCTCAGTGTTCTCTTTCCACACATTCAAAATAAAATTGCTTTGTTAATCTGTCTTTGCTCATTGGCTTCATACAATCCAATTGTATTAAATTGATTTACATATCATGTCAACCATATTCTTTTTGTACTTTTTCATTTTGGAATGCAATCATCATTCTAGACAGATCTCTCAAGTATCTCATCAAAACTACTAGTGATTGTACTCGAGATTTATAAGAAAATTTCATTCCTGATTCTTGAAAATTTATTATTATTATTTCGAGATTCCTGATTCTCAAGAAAAATTCTTATAAATCTTGAGAATTAAAAAAAATTCTGCAAATTTGTATCCTAAAAATTTTATATCAATTCATTAATTATTTTGCTCTGCTACATCTTTGAGTCAACAAACTAAGTGAATAACTTATGTGGTTTATCCACTTCACATCTACTAACTTTATATTTCAAATACAAAATTATCCAAAATTAATCATAAAATAATACTTAAAACAGGCATATAAACTTAAAATAATACATAAATCAATAAATTACATAAAAATCATTCATTTTATTGCAATTTTAAAGATTTCTATTATTGTAGACTTGCTATGTTATGCCATAGGCAGATTTGTGATGATGTTTACATAACAAAGCCAAAACAAATATCTGGTTTTTCCCCATTCAGCTCATCACCAAAATAACAATAACATCTAATTACATCTATCAAGAAAAATTCTTTTGGGAAAAAAATTCTTGGGAAATAGGAGATATAGTGTAGTATGATCTGATATACTGTATCAGAAGATGAGTGAATAGCTGGCCTGAAATCATTTCCCAAAACTCTCATCTTCACTTAATGGCCAGTGACTATAGAGCTCTCTTAGAAAATAGAGTCTCTTGGTCTAGATAGTCAAATATAGTGACATATAAAAAATAAGTAGTCATATAAGTTAAAAAGCTCATATATGTCTAAATAAGTTTGGGCATAAAAATTCCATTTCTGGAATTTTTGTATCCAAACACAGGATCAGTTTAACAGATAAACGAATAGACTGTACGTGTATTGAAAAGTTATTTTAATAAAAACTGTTAGTAATTATAAAAACAAATATGATTATTTTTCAATATTATTGAAATGTAATCTATTTTTTTCAATATAATTAAAATATTAAATAAAAACCAAATATAAAACAACTCTATATTATTTTTTTTCATTTTGCCTGAGTTTTTCTGCCTCATTTTGTTTTTATTCTTATTAAAAACATGTATCTTTTTAACTAAACATTTTGTTTAAAATCTTGAGAACTTCCAAAAGAGAATATCAAATCACAAGAAATAAATTAATTACTAATTCAAAAATTCCTGAATTTCAAGAAAACAAAAAGTTCAGGAAAATACAATCACTAATCATTACTATAATCAAACATTATTAATATCTTCCATACTATTACTACCACATTTCACAATCATATCACCATCAAAACCAGTACATATTCACACATAGCCATCCTAGCATTCTTTGAAAGATTATTTTTCCTAATATACTTTCTAAATGCCTCCGTAATTTTCAATCCATCATTTGTTCTCCTTCCAACTTCACTATCAACATTGCTCTCAATTTTCAAGTACACAAACTGATTCATCTATTCAATTGAATCTCTTATTTTGTATGATTCTAACTCTCTTTCAAACACAAGCACTTTTGTCTTTCATGCATTTAGTTTCATATGCTGCTTCTCATACTCATCATTCAGTAGTGAACTAAGTATTTTCATACTCTGTTCATATCAAAAAGAAAAAGAGTCATTTGCATACAATAAACAGCATATATAGTCATTATTCATCTTCATAACCAACTCAAATCTCTTCCCCACTCATATATCCTTGAACACATTAAACTGTCACAGAGACATCATATTCTCTTGACTTATTAGTTTGCATTTTCAACCTACTTTGACAAGGTTTAATTCATTCTCCTACTAACATCAATTAACAACAATCTTCAGCAGTTTTGGGAAAACTCTTATTAATTTTATTAACTAAACATAATAACAACGAACATTTTTGGCTTTCTGCGCCATCATCAGATCTTTTGTTCCAGAAAGCCGAAAACATTCGTTATTGTTATGTTTAGTTAATAAAATTAATAAGAGTTTTCCCAAAACTGCTGAAGAGTGCTGTTAATTGATGTTAGCATTTAAACTGGGTCTAGCAGTTTACAAGAAAATTATCCTTTTCATTCTCCTACATGGATATTTCCACATGGCTGCATGATAAAGCAATCATTCACTTCCTTGGAGAATCAATTGTGAGTCCCATGTCTTCAGATTTTTCAAAAGAATGGGAGAATTGATTCCTTTTCTTCAACTTTCTTTCCAATATTCTTTCCATCTTTCAGCAATCTATATTTAGCTTATAGCATATTTCCATCCTTATTATTATTTTCATATCATGAATGGTCCCACTTTTCCCTTATACTTCTGGTATATTTCCAGCATCATTTTGTTCCCTTCAAAAATTATTTTGTAACTTCTTATCCATCCTTTTTACCCTCTTCTCCTTGCACATCAGTATGCACATGCTTTCTTGCTTCTCTTATATTCATTTGCATTCTTATATATCTCTTGACATTCTCAGTTATGCTCTCTTCTCTATCACAGCATGCACCACTACCAAATCAATATTTCCTTTGCATATCACTTCTTCCTAGTCATTCTCACTTCACTATTTATATCTCTCTCATAATGCTCACAAAAAATTCATAAAATTAATCCATACTGTATATACCAGTGGTCTCAAACTGGTGGCCCACAAAGCAGTTTTGTATGGTCTACAATGTTTTAGCTATTTGCTTAAATACATGTTACACTCAGAAAACTATTACAATTTAATGTTAATAAAATAACAATGTAAAGTTTTATGGCATACTTTATTCAACCTGTGCTATGCTATTAGTAATACAATCTTTAATGAAGATAGTTTCCAGTAATTTGTCTTCAAGGCTACAAATTTTAGCAGATTCACATCATCATAAGGTGTCAAGTAGTTGTAAAAATAAAAACACTCTTTTATAATCTCATAATTATATAATGTTATTTCAATATCTTTGTAAGAAAAAATGAATGTAATTACAAATAAATGTTTTCCTTTCATTATTATTTTATTTAAAAATGTTTGGCCTTTCATTTTCTTCTGAATTGCACATTCAGCTTGCACACAGTTTGAATTTGAAACCACTGGTTTATACATTCATCTACTGAACAAAACTTTTACATGCATATTTCTCATACATTTGCTTCACTCACAAATCTTCCATCTCCCATTTTCATTTAGATCTGAACTTCTTTCATTCTCTTTACATTCCTTGATCCATTCAATAGATTCATCCTCAAAATCATCAGATTTCATTTCTAAATGACTTGTATTTCTGGATCTTTCCCACTTGTTTTTTGAAAAATCAAAACCAAAACTCTTGTTTATTTCTATTCCTATTATATTTATTGATTAGATATTTTATTCACTTAGGGGTAAAAATACAGTCCTGGCTCAGTCTTTCAAAAATGGAGTAAGAAACAAAATCGTTTTATCTTCAAGAATGTATTATGATATCATCCAATCTGAATGACATAACTGCTGAAATGGAATCTCACAATAGAATAAAAGAATTCCTTATTTTTGATAGAATTGTAACATTATAAATATAACATTAAATGTATATAAGGTAAATGATGAAATTAAGAGAAAAATCCTTGTCTTTCTGCATTATAATTTTATCTGTTATAATCAGTATATTTTTATTTTAGACAGGGAATCTTTACATAAGTATAGATTCATGTATGCTAGATTTATATAAATTGGGATTGACTATATTTTAAAAAGGATTTTAGGCTGCTCAATTTGATATTAAGTTGTCATCCTATAACAAATTTCAAGCTAAAAACTTATATTCTTGGTAATTATTACAAAAGTCAAATATATATAAACATAAATTACTATATATAATACTTTTTAATAATAATTATTATAAAATTAAAAAAAAACCTATGTTTTATGTATAGTCTATATACAAAGCAGGAGGTACAGTTATTGTAATGAAAAGTAGTAATAATGTATACAACTCACCAAATGTTTTATTATTTGTTATATTTGAACTAATACTGTTTTTAATATGAATTGTTGTAGTATGATTATCATATGTACTTTATACCATATTATGATAGTTATTAGAATATGTGATAACTATTAAGAGCTAATTATTATGTACATTATTAATTACAATAGTTATCATTACAGTAATGTTATAATTGTTGCAATATTAGTATAAAAAATTGCAATATATTATTCTATATTAAATTATAAGATAGTTTTTAAAATATTTTACATGTTAGAATTTTTAAAATAAAGTTTGGTTTGCGTAAATGGAGGAGTTCCTACACTGTTTATTTTAAATATGACATTTATTGAAATAAACAGATTATTATTTTTTTATAATTTTTAAAAATTTTCAAAATTTAATTTACTATCTATAAATTAAATAAAAAAAAAACTAAGTTATCTTAAAAAATCATGCTGCAGAATGAAAAACTATACCAGAATCTAATGTGATGCAAATTTCATCTTTCCAAAAATTCTATTATTAAATTTTAACATAATTTTTATATAATATAATTTATTGAAATCTCTGACACTGTCAAGAATATTAAAATTAATTTTTTCTGATTTTTCTAAATCTCAATAAGAAATATTAATAAAGACATATTAAAATAGTTAAATGATAGAAAATTAAAACCACTATACAGGGGAAATTTTGTCATTACTGATAGAAATGGAAAGTTGTCCAGCATGGATTTTTATAATATCAAAAGTATAAAAGACTTCTACATTTATACAAAAATTGCTCTGTCAGATCTTGATGAAAGTATGAAGAAATGACATTGTCTGAAGAAAATTATAATTTTTACATGCAGTCACTAGAAATATAAATCTAATATCAGAAATCAGCCACAAAATAATTATCCCATAATTTATTAAATGATCAAATATCAGAGATCACACAATTTGATCAAAAATATTGGGGATTGCTACAGGTATTATCAACAAAATAGAGTAACTGATATATAAAGTAGTTGCTGCATTTTATTCATAATACAGATTAATACACACATTTCTGATCTTATATGTAAAATGTCTGATAAATTAATATTTTTATATATACAAAAAATACAATTATTATGCATAATTTTTTTTTAAATGTGTCATATCACATGATAGCACATTGAAGATTAGATGACTGAGTAGACAAACTTAAACCTAACAAAAGCTTTTTCATTTTTAACTGACTTAAACATATATGCCATTATATAACTATTTTTCTTTGTTTATTATGATTACATTCTGCTCTCCTATAGTTGGAGGATAGATTCATCACTGTTTCACTCACACATATACACTATTAAAGGATATTTTCTTTTTCTATTAGTGCTGAAACACTTTTGGCAAGTCCTTTCCTGTTTTTCTATATTTTGTCTTTCATCTTCAAAGAATTAAACATTTGAGTTATCTCCTTCATTTCTTTCATAAACACATTTACATTTTTCCATATCTTTTTATTTATTAAAGTTGTTTGAATTATGATTTCATTTTCTGTTTGTTTGAATTATGATTTCATTTTCTGTTTAAGTTAATTGTTATCCATTCTTTTGATGATGTAATTCAAAACATACCATAGAAGTCCCTAAAAGGAAAAATTTATTACTATTTTATGATAAAATTTAATTCAGAGATAAATGAAATTTTAGTTTTTGTCTGATATTTTTGAATTTCATTCAAGTAATACTATTAAATTTTTTAAATCTGTTCAGATCTGGATATAAATTATATGTTTTATATTTAATGTATTTTAAAAGATTTTTCATGATATTTTGGAAGTGAATATTGTATGCAATTTGAAATGAAATATGATCTCATTATACAATAAAACAGCCTTCAACCTTTAAAAATTTTCTTAACTGGTATATTGAATGATATGATATCTATATATTTAATGCAAAAAGAAATGATTGAATTGAAATTTTCCCCTTTTAATAAAACAGAACAAGTATCATGATGATAAAGTTTCTAATAGTCATTACATAATAATTATAGAAAGTGATAGAAAAACTTATAAATAAATTAAAAATAAATCAGAATTAATTTTGCAGTTGTATGTTTTCATTGTAAATATGTTACAAAAATGATTTCTAGATATGTTATATTGTATAATCTTTAGGAATTCTTTTGCTATAGAAAAAAATTTCTAATTAAAATATTCAGACTATATAGTTTTATGACATATTTCATGAAGAATCATTCCATGACATCATATGAAATTCAAACTAATTAATTTAAATATACAATAGGTCCCTAATTTACACAATTTCAGAGATAAATGAATCTGTTTCTTTTTGTTTTATACATGGTGAAGAAAAACTTGATGAAAAAAATTTTTTCTTCATCTTGTGCTTGTGATATATATATATATATATATATATATAAAATGTGAATAAAAGTTTATTGAACAAATTTTTGTTTTGGAAAAATATCAGGTATATCATTAATTTTGCATAAATTTTCATATCACTGCTCATTATTTTTATCTTACCATTCTGTTTATATTAACTAAATGCATTCATATATAGAAAATTTTTAAACAGTTAACTGTCTAAATAGAAAAAATCTATTGTAGTTTTATAAAAATTTTTTTTAATTTAATCTATTGTAATTTTGTATTATTTTTTCAAGATAAATTCAGGCATTTTACGAAAACAGCAAAAATTCACAAAACATCATTAAAGTTTGTAAAAACTATAATTAAGTCATCTTTTCAAATGGAAAAACCAATCACAATCAAAAGTCCAGCACTACAGCAAAGAAATTCAATTTTAATTTGGTAAAATGTTTTCGGACATATCTGTCCCTCTTCAGTACCATTTACATCAGAAGCACAGTTACTACAGTATAAATTTCAAATTATTCTAAATCATTAGAAGAATTACAGTTTCATTTAGATTTCAAAAATTTTAGAACATACACGCTACTATTTACAGTTTACCGTTACAATATAATACAATATTATCTATTGGTATGAGTACAACCGAATACTGTATTACAATATCTTAAGTAAAATAAAGTAAACATATAAAAATATATAAATAGAAAAATATAAAAATATATATAAACAAAACTAACTAAATAAATATCTGTATAGTACAAGTAATAATCTACATTCATCATATGTGTAGAGAATGGAAAAGTAAGCACACCATTGTCCATCAAGTAATGACCATCGTACAATACTTATACCTCCCTTTATAAGTTAACATGAGAGATGTCCACGTCCACCCTATTATTTGTGTTATCTGTACTATGCATATTACACCAGGTAGTGGATTCCATATGTATTAACTGCGGTACCCGTTATCATAGTCTATACACCATGGCGAGCACACCATTTCCACGAGTTAAGTAACACGGTGGGATCATTATCATTAATAATATTGCACCGTGGCAGTCTTTTTTCTATTTGAATAGCTTCTAACATATTATTTTCCGTAGGATCTCGTAGTGGTTTTACCACATTCGCTTGGTTCCATTTGATGTCAATGTCTTGTTCATATGCTTTAATACTTAATGCAGTATCCATCCTTCCATTCTTTACACCACACATATGTTCTTTTAGTCTCTTGTTTAAATTCCTCCTCGTGCTACCTATGTAATATTGTGTGACATCCTCCTCTACATTATATAACGGAATAGTATAAATACCCGTTTTTCTTTCCTCACTTACAGGATCTTTGTCGTTGCGGAGTAAGTTGAATATTGTGGATCCACATTTTTTTTGCCATCTTTGTCTGTGTATGCTTTAGAGCCTTACCCAGGATATGGTCAGTGTTTTCATAATACGTGATGGTAGCAAACTGATATGAGTCCTCCGATTATGCTTATTGTACCTGCTGTATAGGTCTTTCCACATTTGCTAGGATCTTCCTCCAGATGCCATCCATTGTTTTGGTGCTATACCCATATTTGCAGCCATATGTATAAATGTATTCTCTTTCTTTATCTGTCCATTTTGTGATATGGGTACATATTCTATCAAATAATGCTTTAAATGCCGCAACTTTATACTTCATAGGGTCCTGGGACAAAGCCGGGATTAATACGAGCTTATACGTAGGTTTTTTATATATAGAAGTAACATACTCTCCCTGTTCCACATTCACCTGTACATCCAAAAAATGAAATGCATTATCATTGTTTTGCTCTAATCTGAGTGAAAGTCCTAACGTTTCATCAGTTAACTTATCCATTATATAACCCTTATGGGTATCTTGTTTCCATATTATACATACGTCATCAACATAACATGTGTATAGCCGAAAGTCATCTACAAATGCATCCAAAACTCGTGATTCGCTGTGTCTCACCACTAATTCAGCCATTCTATTGTTGTAGTAAACTGTAAATATTAGTGCGTATGTTCTAAAATTTTTGAAATCTAAACGAACTGTAATTCTTCTAATGATTTAGAATAATTTGAAATTTATGTTGTAGTAACTGTGTTTCTGATGTAAATGGTACTGAAGAGGGGCAGTTATGTCCGAAAACGTTTTGCCAGATTAAAATTGAATTTCTTTGCTGTAGTGCTGGACTTTTGATTGTTATTTTTATTATTATTGTTATTAATTGTGTACATTGTATAAAATATTGTTTGTATAGCTAAAATGTATTTTATTAAAATGTATAAAAAAAGAGAAAAAATGTGCAAAAAAATATCAGTTTTCCACTAGAGGAATTTGACAATAAATATTGTAAATAACTAACACTATTTTGAGGAGTGATTTTATGATGAAAACTATCAAATATGGTCAAAGAATTTCTTTTGACCATATTTGATAGTTTTCATCAAAAAGACACAAGATCAGCTGCTGATCTTGTGTCTTTTTGCTTCACGACCTCATTAAATTCCATCATCAGATATAAATATGAGGATAACGGACAGGCAGACATCCTGATGTAGGAAGAGATTCGTGACACATTTATCTCTCCCAGAAAATATCAGTACTCTCAGTTGGATCTGGAGACTAGTCATGAGTATTCAATGTCTACTCAATACTCATTTCACAAATATGACATGAATACTTAAAGTGCTGGAATAACACAGAAAGCAATCGTCGTTTGTATTAATGTCAGATTATGATTATATAGTAGTTGAAACTTGACACAAGTGGTTTAAAGTACTGGAATTGGGCTACTCATTACTGGACAAAAAATTATTTTAGACGTCATTCATTCTAGTTTATACTGCAGTTTACTTTACTTGAATTTCAATTATTTTAGATTATTATTATTATTTATTAAATATAATTTAAATTTTAATTAAACATATAATTTAAAATTATTTTAAAGTACTGGAATGATTTGGATTAATCATATCAGGTTCTGACTGATCAGTCAGAATGAATAATCCAAATAGCATCCAGGATTTCACATGAGTTACTACTACTGGGCTAATTAATAATATTTTAAAATGTTTTTGTAACATTAATTTAAAAAAATATTTAAAAGAAAAAGAAAACTTCATTTCTTATTTAAATTTAATAATATAGTAAATATATTTGTGAATTCAAAAATCATCATTCTGTTACATATATATAAAAAATAATGCAAAAATTATATTACTTACATCCAGAAATTAAAGAACCTCTATATATTTTATCATCAACTACATCAGTCCAAAAAATTAGATCACCATCTTTGGAATGATAAAAATCAAGAGCAATTGTATTTTTCAGGCCTGAAATTAATGCTTTAACTGACATAGTATGAAGATCAACACTTCTTAATTCATGTCTATTAGAAAATATTATTTGAGGAGTAGTCATATCTGAAAAATAAATAAAATTAACTAAACATAATTTAATAATATAAAAACATTTAAAGAATATTTTAGTTTAAATATTCCAAATTATATTTTAAGAAAGTAATTGTTTTTATTTGGTTTATAATTAAATAAATAAAACATTGAATTTATAAAAGCTAAAATTGTAGAAATTAAAATTAATTTTTCACTGAAAATTCAATGGAAATATTCTGAGTTTACAACAGTGTTTATCAATCCTTAAGTGAATATCACAGCACTTCTTGCAGTTTAATATCGTAACTAAAAATTTATTAGCTTAAATTACATTCTAACGTTTTTGATATACGTTACATCCTCTTCAGGATTACAATAAAATTAACAGAAACAGAATACTTTTATTTGTAGCGTTACCATAACAACCTTAACGTTTTTAGCAATAGAATTAAATATATTCCAT
>WUQG02013900.1:0-11743 GCA_011317285.2 Androctonus mauritanicus | reverse complement strand
TAAAACTAAATAACACTAAAATAACATTAACGAATTAAGAATCCTTACGATATTAAATAATTTATCCTACATTATAAATCACGATATACATCGATACTAAATAAATTGATGAATCACGATATAATATCAATTATATCGATATATATGATATATTGATATAATGGCGATATATACAATATAAATTAAGATATTAAACAATTTATACTACAAGACCGACTTCCATGCATTGCTGATAACAGATGGGTATACTTTATTAACAGCTTCTTAATTCTTAATTCGTTAATGTTATTTTAGTGTTATTTAGTTTTATTCTTCTGATTTTGAATAAAAAATTGTAAAAATTTCTTAGTTAATTGATAGTTACTATTTATTAGATGAATTGTTGTTACTATGGTTACTGTTTACATTTAAGAATTTATAAAAACCATTTGTATTCGATTAATGTAAAGCTGACGAAGATTTATTAAAAATCGAAAGCGCTTCTTTCAAGTAACTCTTGTGTATGTTTTATTGTCACGTTTCATTCCTGCCTTAGTGATGTTTCTATTCTACAATTGTGACATTTCAGGCAGCGTAATATACGTATATTCTCTGTTAAATGATTATGTAAAACAAATTTTCCTTTTAATTTTATAATTTTGCTTGAATAAATTTTTATATCTAAAAATATTTTTTTGCTATAAGTGTTTGAAATATGTAAAATAAAAGTCGTTATATTTAAATATGTTTAAATGCTATTTTGTATTGTTAGAAAGAAGTGACATTACTATTTTGTACTAGTAAATCCTCTAGTATGGGCATGTAAATATTACAATTTTTTAAAAAAATTTCAATTTTATTTTATCTTGATATTTGATAGAATTCCTCCCAAATCTAGAAGAAATAAATGTTTATAACATTTTTAAAATTAAAAACTGCTTCGTGAGAAACATGCAATGTATCTAATGTTGTTGGTATCTGTTTCTCCAATTTAGCAATATTTCTCATAGAGCAAATTTTTGGAACAAATTATTTATTCAAATTGTATAAGTGGAATCTCCTAAATTACAGATTTATAAATTGGAAAAAAGTTAGTTCAAATTTTAAACAATTCTATATATATCATGGTACCATTACATGGAAACTTAAAATCTGAACTTATATTCATAACTTTCATATAATTCTTCTAAACTACCTTTAGCACGTTTACAATATCTATCAATCAATAAAATCTAACACGATAGCAGCTGTGTTAGATTTAATAGAGAGTCTTTTTCACAGCTGCTATCGTGTTAGATTTTATTGATTAATAGATTCTGAACTTATACCTTAGATTAAAAAAAACCTGAAATTTGAATGTTGTGCAATGCTTTTTTAGATTTTGCATTTGGTGTATAAGATGTATAGGTGTAAAAGTAATCATGTTAGGTGACTATTAAAACATGTATTTAAACAAATAACTGTTACACCTCTTCAAATAACTGTTGTTATCCATATATGACAAACAGTTTAAGATATATTGATATTTTGAACAATTATTATTCTTGAATTAAATGTTTTAATTTATTAGGAAATTAGCATCCTTAAAAATAGTAGGCATGTACTCTCCTAAAGTTTAAATTCTTCTTGATGATTGGTTCTCAAAATATCTTATAGAATGTTAGATAAATTTTAATACATTTAGTTAATTTTTTATAAAAAAAGTTATTTAATAAAATGATTTTGTAATTGATTATTATTGCATATTTTTTGAAATAACGTGAATGTAATTTCATTTTTTTTTCCAGAGTCCAGATTGTGCCAAATGTCATACCAGATTTGATCTTTTGACACGAAGGGTTAGTTATATTCTCAGATATAAAATTTATATATTAATTAATTTTAAACTGTTTACAAATTGAAGTTGTTAAAGATCTTAAGAATATTAATTTTGAGAAATGGATTCTTTTCAGAATATTTTAATTTAAATATATTCTTATTACACTGACTATATATTTATGTATGCATGCAAATGTTTTCACTAAATTAGTATTTTATATAGTAAAATATTATTCTCCATAGATCTCTTAAGTATTTTTTTAGATGTTTAATTTTACATGTTTAACAGTCCATCTGCTTAATGTAAACATAGCTGAAAACATAACATAGAGACAAACTGTGTGTGTGTGTGTGTGTGTGGGTGTAATTAATACTATATATATAATTAAATATGTTTAATATTAAATCTGAAATTTTCCTTTTATCATAAAAAATTATTCATTTAAATAAAATTTATATTTTTGTTATATTAGCATCACTGTCGTCGATGTGGTCAAATTTACTGTAGTCATTGCTGTGAGCAAAAGGTGCCTCTTCCTCGAATGTGTTTTGTTGATCCTGTTCGTCTTTGTGATGTCTGCACTGAAATTACAACAAAAGAAAATGAATTTTATGAAAAACATTTAAAAGTTCTTGTTAGTGGTAAATATTTATCTGATTTAATAAATTTTTAAGACTAATTTTTAATATATAGCCTATGTTTTGAGTTAAATCTACTTTACTGTAGTAATCATGAGAATTACATTCTTGATTTGATTAGATTTTCTATTGTTTAAGATTAATTAATCAGTCAAGGATTGATTAAAATGAAAATATTGATATTTAATAATTTGATTTAGAGTTACAAAACTTTTATCACAAACTATGTAAAATAGTTTTTGATAAAAGTTATCATAAACTGGTTTCAAAATTTTGGAATTTCATAAATAAAAATATTTTTCTTTATAATATTTTTACCAATTTAGGAGCAAATTTCATTTTGAATAAGACAGATGATATGGGGAATATAACATCAGTTCCATTTTTTTGTCGTATATCATCAGATCATAGGTAGTAGCTTAAATCTATATAAATTTTTTTTATTTTCATAATTTTACGTGGCTAAGTTTAAAATGTGTACACATATTTAATTAAAACAATTTTTATTTGTAGAGAATATTTTATTGAAAAAACTTTTAAAAATTGAAATTTTAGGGCAATCTTATTTGATGGTGGAAGTGCTTGGGAGGAAGAACCAATTCTTCTATCATCACTTCAATCTTGTAAACCTTTGGGAACAACAAATTGTATTGGTAAGTTTACTTTTAACTGTACATCTGAATATGCAAATTTTATCTAAGTTTATTATGATAAGCATATTGATTTAAACAATAGCAATTTAAAAAAATTGCTATTATTCATATATTTGATTTATTAATATAATTACATAATTAAATATTGTAAAGCATTTTTATTGAGTTGTGAATTATTTTATACTCATTAAAATCAGTATAAAATAACTCAAAACAATTCTCCACCTTGTAAAATCCAAAAAGTTTAAGAAACTAGCCCTACTTTAGGTGGAAAAAACATTTAATGTTACAAAAAAATGGTATACCCTGGAGTACTTTCTGATTGAGCCATATTAAGCATTATACAAGCATATACTTTAGATAAACTCACAATTCTACAAAAAATTCTAAAAGAACAATTTAAAAACAGAGGTTGTAACTATGGTAAATAATTATCCATAACAACTATCCATTATATAATAGTTATTACTACAAAATAGTAACATGATGTTAAAAAATAAATAATAATAACAATAATGATGATAATCATCTAAATATTTAACACAGAAATAGATATGCAAAACATAGCATCGTACATAAAAACATTAAAATTATCAAGTGTCCATTCTAGGGAGTAGGGATCGATTTGGGCACCACTTTATTAATGATGAGCTGACAATGCCCCTTTAAACACTGTTATAAATTCAGTATATTTAATTTCTTCCATTGTCCTAACAATTTTTATAATTTTTGCTTCATTCCAAGATATGTTTAGATTACATTCATAAAATTTTACCAAGGCAATATTGAGATCACCTTTATATCTCCTATGTTCTGCTAATCTAATTTTTAAAGATTTTATAATGGTTCTGACATATTTTTTCATTCTACATAAAGAATGTGCTATTTTTTGTAAAATGTTTTTTCCACTTAAAATAGTGCTAGTTCTAGAATTTTCCATATCTTGAATCAAACTTTCTCATAGAATTTCCAAATATTTGTTAATTCTAATAAAATTTAAGAAATGCATTAATATAACATACTTGCATAATTAAATCGGCTTTATCAAATTATATCAAATTAATTAAATATTCAACCAAATAGTTGAATATTTTAAATATCTGATATCATTTGATAAAAGTAGTGGAAAATAAAATTCTTTCTTGTTTTCCTTTATACTCTTTATATCTGCAGAGAGATTATACTATAAATTATAAATTCAACTGTTTTTAATATAAAATTTCGAGTATACTATAAATTATATTTCATAAAATAATTTTTATTGTATTGTTTATATACCAATTGTTTTTGTTGTATCCTATATAGATTATCTACTTAAGTAAAAAAATATCTTTGTAATTATTTTTATTAAATTAAAATTCAAATAAAATTCCTTAACAAATTTGTAAAGGAAATTTGTAAAATACATATAATTTTAATTCATTGATGAACATAACACTGCATATAGCATTGTTATAAAATCATAAGTTATACAGACTTTATAAATTGTAATATCAGATATTATTTGTTACATAATATGCTATATATATATATATATATATATATGAGGCATTGCAGATATGAAGGGTGAATTCAACAAACAGTGATGTTGAGAAAAATGTGTTTTAAGCATAGGATGAACTCAACATAAAAGTTTAAGCATTGTATTAGAACATTTTCCTGCGGGGTTTGAAACTATGAAGGAAAAATTTTTTTAAATAATAATAATAATAATAGTATCAAATAATATTTTTATTATTTAATAAAAATATTATTTGATACTATTATTTTTATTAAATAATAAAATTTGAAAAAAGTTTAAAATTATATCATGTAAAAGATTTTAATAAATTCTTATGCTGTTTTTTTAATAGTATTGTAGAAACAATATAATTATATATCTATAAAATGGTGAATCACATGGTGCAGGATGTTGAGTTTGCCTTTTGTATCTGCAATTCTATTGCACTTAGTCAATGGCTGCTGTTTTTCAAACATGCTTTTGTATGGTTAAGAAGACCAAACTTAATAAAAAACTTACCAGCATATTCTGTGGAGAAAATTTTTTCCCCCATTATGGGAGCAGAATGGGGGAAAAAATTTTTTTGCTCCAGTGTTGAGTTTGCCCTTCGTATCCACAATGCCTCATATATATATATATATATATGCTATGAAATGAAAATTTAGTATACATTTTATAAAAGTTTACACAATATAAAAAAGCTAGAGCAACATAATATAATATTGTACAAGATTTGCTTTAAAATTGAAATTGACTTTTAAGTTTTTCAAAATATTTATATATTATTTTTTAAATAATGGATACAACAAGAAGGATAAGCTAACAAAATTGACTAACTCTCCAACCAGATTGATTGACGTCTTAATTATATGATTGATCTAACTTCATATAAACTATCATATTTTTCTTGCATCTAGCTGTTTATAATTTTTATAATATCTGTATATATTCTAACATTAGTTCTTTTAAATCACATGATTTGTATCATTCCATAAAATCGAATCTATAGCAATACATAAATTGTAGCATGCTCTAAACCCTGATCGAAATTGCTAATAGTCGAGAGCAATATTCTGCATCTTCATCAAGTTTCTAATGAAATAGATATTGTAAGAGTAAATATCAATTATAAAACTATTTATTATAATGATTGAATCAAAAATTGAATAATGTATTTTTATAATGAAAATAAATTTTAAGATCATAATCTAATTGAAAGTGATATTATTATAAATCAGTTTTTTCCCCCTCTGAATCAAAAACAATTGATCATGATATATCAACTTTGATATATTTTCCATATTAAATTATATTTTAGAATTTACAACATTGAATTTCTCTGACAATTTTTTATAAATCGTGAGAATGTGAATGTTAATAAGTAAACACAATAATAAAATAAGTATTGTGTGATGAAATCATTGCCAAGTCACAAAAATAAAAGTCAGGCTATATTTTTATATCTTTTGAATAAATTAATGAATTTTTCGTATATTTCCAGTTTTGAAAATTTTCATTGTTAGGTAGATGTTATACAAAAGTTATAGCTAACTATTAAAGTAATATAAAATGATAAGAGTACATTCTTTGTTCATTTAGACATTAGTCCTTTGATTTAGTTTAAAAAATTTTTGATCGTTTTTTGTTAAATATTATAATTGTTATAATTTCTTTGGATGTCATGAATAGCTTCTTAATATAAATATTTAATTTATATAATTTAAATTTTTGATTTCAATTTGTTATTATATTTTGATTAAAATATAAAAATATAAATTAATAAGAATTAATACTTTTCAGAAGTATTAAAGATAGAATAAATTAAATATTTACATAATATGCAAGACACTAAAAACAAAACAATAAAAATTTTTTAGTGTTTAGAATAATATATGCCTTTTCTGATTTAAATATTTTAGGTAATACAGATATTACAGGAGTTATTCTGTTGTACGGTACTTCGGAAGTACAAAAATCATTAACACTTTCAGTTGCTCCTGTTCCTAATCATAAGCAATCTGTTGCATGGATTTCTGCTTTACAGAAGGTAAAATATTATTTTAATTAAACTGTTTTTTATATATATTTTTTAATATCTTCATTATTTATATGCAATGCAAATTAATTTTAGGCTCTAAAATTAATAATCAATGCTAAAGAATCTTAAGTCTTCCAAAATGAAATTATAACAAAATCATCATTGACAGAAAATTTACCTGAAGATCACTGTGCCATCATAATAATCAGGCAAATAATACTGTATCATATTTATTTGTAAATATATCAAAAAAAAAGTTAAACATGCATTGTATTGGACAGTTACATTTCGTCTGTCTTACTTATACAGCAAAATTAATAATTGTTGGAATTTATATATTTTTAGTGATGCCGTGCATCAGTGGAACATTGATTAGATATAGCATGTTTATGATTGATGTTTTAATATTTGTAAGTTATATTCCAATTTGAAATTTATGAATTTTATATATATGTACTATGCAAATTATTAATTTTTGTTTGATAATGTATTTTATTGGATTAGTTATCATTTCTATAAATATATATATATAAAACATGCTATATCCAAAACATTGATGAGAGAAAATTGTTAAATCATATCATTCAAATGTTTATGAAATTTAAAATGTTTAAAAATTGTTGAAGAAAGAAAGGAAGATGTTTATAAAATGGGGACCAGATAAAAATATTTTAAAATTTCTTAACGACTGATTTCAGAAAAGGAACTGTCATCGAAACAAGTACTCTACTAAGTATCGTAAGAATTAAAACGCATAATTTGTTTTATCAGATTTAAATTGATGAAAATTTTTACTTCGAAATTTTAAAATTTGTTTTGATTATAATTATTTTAGTTAGTTAAAATATACTGTTTAAAAATATGTCGATGCCATTTAATTTTTTTTTATCTTGTGTGTAATGCATATCAGCAGTCTTCGTTTTTCAGAATTTTTACTAATAAATTTACTTTTTAATTTTTAAATTTGTACAAATAAATAAAAAAAAAATGCTCTAAAATGTAAATATTGGATCTCTGATTGTAATGAAATCAATGAGATGAAATGGATGCTGATATTTTTGTATGAAAAAATAAATAAAGTTATATATTATTGAATCAGTTGAAAAATTTTTAACTCACCGGTATGCTTATAATTTTCATAGTTATTTCAAATAAAAATTTATATCGGGTGGAGGGTTGATTTTAAATTCTTCAATAGTTGGTAGTTTTAAATTTTAAAATATTCAGATTAATGTTTATTAGCAGGCACTACTGTAGATGATAAAAAATACTGTTTAAACTTTAATCAAGGTGGATCAGGTGGAAAATTGAAAATTTTAATACCGAATAGTGTCTTGTTTATAAAGATGATTGACTTATAAAATAATCTTAATTTTTTATTATATATGCTTCATTTAATACCACAAATATATTAAAACATGAAACACTAAACAGGATTGTATATTAATAATCTTTATTTTTTTAATTGAACTAGATGAATTTATGTAATTAATATATTCTATAAATAATGGAGAATTCAATTTTAAGCTTTTATCTACTTTAATAAAATATTTATATACAGTAAGTAAAACGCTTATGGATCGTGCAGGTATGTCAGCAAGAATCTGAATACTTCTCTATGGCCTAGAAAGCTGATATTTGAAGATGTTAGAGAATCTAACTGGTTCCGAAAAACATGGTAGCTCGAAATTTCATCCTAAAAAGGGAAACTAAATTCTAAATGTTTATTTTATGATGTAAAAATCGTTTTCTCTCGATCATTTGAATGTTTCATTTTGAGAGAAGTATCCCTTCATATTTGAAAAAGTGCTCAATAGGGGATTACAAAAATGGTGGTTCCCAAATTTGATGGATTTTTAATGTTTGCCCTATTTTGACAAAAATCAGTATGAGGGTTTTGAACCCGGTGCTGCAGGTGGAAAGTGCTTTATCAATGATCAACAATATTAAAATTGTGATCGGCAGGAATGGCCAAGTACAAACATTCGGCTTTCCATCCAGAAGACTGGATCCTACTATTCGAAAAATTTATTCATGAAGATCGACCCAGCCCGTCCATTCACCACTATAGTCCAGTCGATACTATCGCAGGGATGGAAGCAGGTGGCATGGCTAACGATGGGAATGACTACTTTCGCCTTTAACATTCTGTATTCACCTTAGCGAAGTGTCGTCTGTTGAAAAAAATATTCATTTCTTAGTGAATTTTACAATTTAAAACCAATAGTTTATAAAATGAAAATAATCCAAAAGTGACGTATTATTATTATTTTCGCAATTATGCCAAGCAGTAATAAGAAAAAAGGCAAGACTTTGTCAAAATAATTGGAATTAAAATATATGCCTTCGTAATCATTTTTAATATAACCGGCCGGATTGGCTGTATGGAAACCCTTCGGCTTTCCACTCTGGAGGACCCGGGTTCGAGTCTTGGTCCCACCCCCTGAAAATATTTATCATGGGGTCCGGGCCCGGCCCGTCGATCCCCGTCCTCCACAATCCGGCTGACCCTCTGCAGGGGTGGGCAGCCTGTAGGGTCGCGACTTAGTACTCTTACTGAGTGGAAAGTGGCGTCATCTGTTAACAAAAAAAAATTCATTGTGAGGGTTTTAGATATATAGAAATTTAAAATAAATTCCATAATATCTCTCTTTAAATTAAAATTTAATTTTTAAATACAGGAATACCTCTCGTAATGCGGTTTCATTATAGTTTTATTTATTATAGTGAGGCTTATAATTTATGTCTGAGGATTTAATAAGTGCGGAATGGTTTACTGTAATGCTGTAGTATGTTTATTATTGCCTACCTAATATAAGATAATTTCTTAAAAATGTTTAACTACATGGAGGATGATGGGCTGCAACGGCGCTTGGTTCGTTGAATTCTTTTCTCCACCTGACGGTCCATCTCACTAGGGGTATGGGCTGTCCAACGTGGATACTGTAATGTTTAGCCTTTTAATACTATGCTCGCTGTGAGAAAACCGGCGTAAAAATACACAGAGGAAAAAACCCCCTGATTTTATAATGACTTTGCCTTTATTAACTTCTAAATAGAAAAGTGTCTGTAAAAAGAGGATATATTAAAAATACTCAACCCGGATTATTATTAAATTAATCGTCACTACCTAATTATGATCAATAATTTTAACTATACTCTATCAAATAAGCATTAATTCGTGCGCTCTTTTTAATATCGTATATATTTTATAGATATTATTTTAAAAAAGGCCATTGACGTATACGTCTAGTCTTTTAGATATTAACCTAAAATTCTGGGAATTAACATTATGACTCGATCTTTTATATTATTGCCATAGAAGTTTTTCCTTTGTTAACGATATCAATATTATCTACGAGGAGGAGTCGAAAAATCTTTGCCAGCCAGTAATTTTTATTTTCAAAACCGAAGGTTTGGGAGTTCATATGAGAGCTCCTTTAGAATTACTGGTTTGTTTGGCATTTAATCAATAGGTGGCAGATTACTCGAGATTGCAGACGCAGAGAAATGAGAGAGAAAACATGGCGACCTCCATTCAAACGTTTACGTCTTATGAGAAGGGAGCTGTTATTCGTTTTCTGTGGGCCAAGGGTAAAACGTCAGCTGAGATTCGCCAGGAAATGGTGAATGTGTATGGGGAAGACTGTGCCAAAGAGAGAACTGTGCCACCAATTTCAAGAAGGTCGTGTTTATTTGACGGATAAAAGACGTTCTGGTAGGCCGCGATCGTCCACTACTGACAACATCATCACTGCTCTGGACAACATGATCAAAGCGAATAGACGTCTGACGATTGAGGATATGGCAAAAACATTGTCGATCTCATACGGGTCTGTCTTCGACATCAGTGCGAAGATGGTTTCGTATGCAACTGAACGAATTCTTTTATAAGGTCATCGAAGATCTTATCCAACGGTGGGACCGCTGTATCCAGCACCTCGGTGATTACGTAGAAAAATAGAAAACATATTGCTGGTTCACAAGACATATTTCCTGTTCATTCATTCCTGTAAGTTTTGAAAATAAAAATTAATGGCAAAGACTTTTCGACTCCTCTTCGTAGATATTAACATATTCATTGCATTTTGTTTTAATCTAACTTACATAACTAATATTGTAATATATATATATATATATACACACACCTATTACTGAACTCAAATATGTGATATAAAGTTAGAATCTTACTAATTTGAGTTTTTTTTTAGTTCTACCTCATTTTGATTATGATTTAGTTGAGTAAAAATATAAAGGAGAATGACATATATTTTGTATTATTTTTTGATCCAAAAAATACATACCGAAAACAATTTTGATTTCATTTTCAAAATTTTAAACTTTTCAGATTTATTGCTATTATAAAGTATTAATGAATATGATTAATTCGCAAATCATTTTTAATTGTTATAATCAGATTTAAATAAGTGAACAAAGCAATCTCGAGTAAAGTTATTCACAATCACAATTCTTTGCTAGTAAAAAGAAATCTTTTATATAGGAAAAATATTTGAATCCTTTGGGATAGCATTCTTAGACAGACAGCAGCTGACAATAGCATTTCAGAATTACAATGATACACATATTACAATTGTAAACTATATGCTGAATAAAAAATGTGTTTTCTTTGCTTTTGAAAAGCTAAGTAAATTTCAATTATCCTGGGAATTTATCTTTGTAATAATAAAACTAGTTAATGTTTTTTCCTTGGACAGTGAGTTACATCATTTCCACATTATCAATTGATTATCAGACTATAACAATAGGGTCTGGATAGTCTTATAATTTATCTATTAAAAAACATGAAGCTTATAGCAGTAAAAATCCAAAATAGGAATTCACCTCAATAAAACTGTTAGTAACCTCTGATTTTGATCAATAATGTCATTGCCCTACCTTTTACATTAATAGTTATTTATCCTCATTAACCATAAAACATATTATTTTAATCAAAGAAATTGAGCATTCTATGTTATATATTTTGCACAGATTTTGTTAAAACTCTGTCTTGTATACCATTGTTCGCTTGAATGACTGTAGAGAATGCGATATTTATGCATTGAAAATAAAGAAAATTTGAATAGATAATCATACTAAAAGAAGTCATATCAGAGA
>WUQG02013889.1:0-11743 GCA_011317285.2 Androctonus mauritanicus | reverse complement strand
CCCCAGAAAGATAGTGTTCAAGTTTGTGAAACAGACTGTATGAGGTCAGAAGAAGATGCTGGATGGGGAAATTTTTCCCATCAAAATTTCTGCAACTTGACACAAGTAATTCTGGCCTTAGGTGATTTCATGTTGTCCTGTTGAATAACCATGCCTTTATGATTGAATGCTGGGCATTTTTCTGCAAAATTGCAATAGGCACTCTAGGTGTTGATAGTAGACTTCACCTGTAATGGTTTGGTTCAGTGACAGAAACTTGTAATTGATTTTGCTGTGCATATTCCACCACATTCAGCAAAATCTTATGTGGAAAATGTTCAAATTTAGCCACTTATTGCAAGCATAGTCTGTTTAGGAAACACTGACATCTACACTGAATGTTGTACAAAATCCATTTTTCATTTCCCATAACCACTGTTCAAAAATAGCTGCTCCTCTTCACAGGAGAACAAGGAAGTGCAAATGTCCACATGCTGTTGCAGATTTTGTGGTGAGAGCTCACTTATCCCTTTTTGACATATGAAGAAATGTTCTGTAGATGCCTGTGAATAGTTGAATGGGATGAATGAATAATATTGGCCAATTTCTTGACTGTTGCTTTTGAATTCTCTCAACAGCAGCTCTCAGCATATTGTTATCTAGTTCTACAGGTTGTCTTTTGTGTGACATATCTGTGAAGGTTCTGTTTCCAAATTAGAATTTCTGAAACCATACTTGACACTTTGACATTCAGGGTACTCTGCCTACTTATGGTATTGATATTTCTGGGTTGCTATAATATGCTATATGTGCTCTTTAGACACTGCCATTTCCTATACACTTTAATGGCACAAGGGATGTGTGTACAGCTGTTGTCCTCTGTCTCACATTATATTAAGGGCATGTTGTATGATTCATCTCATGCCCTTGGTTTACTTTTTTGTCTGGTTGCTAGAAAGATGCAAAAATGACATTTACAATTTATCGGGTCATCCCATAAATAAATTTGTTTGTTTCAAATTCCATTTCTCTAAAGATATATTCAGTTTCAAATAAACATGTATCTAATTAAAAAAATTTGCAGTTATAACACTATAAATAATGTGAAATGATTTAATGATTATGGTGATAGATTTTTAAAAGAAATTATCGTGTTTCATTCATCTTATATTCTATAAAATAAGAAAACACTATAGATAAAAAAAAAACTTTAACAGAATAAAATTTTAAATCTAAAAATAGTAGATCATCATTAGCTAGTTATGTATAATATGTATGCATTTCTATGTCTAGCTGAAATTGCCTATGTTTTAGGGTGAAAACTTTACTGACTCATTAAAATTTTATATTTATGCAAGTACTTAGTTTTTATATATTCTATTATATTTTTTAATAAATTGAAAATCTCAACTTTTACTTAAAACTCAAACTAAGTCAGATATTTTGAAACTTAGTTTGATTCAAACTTTCAGCTTAAAATTTTTTGTCTTAAACTTTTCAAGATTTCAGTATAATTAATTTTTAGCTATAAGTAGTTTTTAGCTTCTGCATATAATAACTCCTAATTAAAGCAAAAACTAAATGATCACCTGTATAAAATATGATCAAACAAAAAGAAATCAAAACATGCTTGCAGATCATCTGAATTAATTGCATAGCTCTCCAAATGTATACAGACCTAATTTGAAACTATAGCAAGTTCCCTAATAAAGTAATTAATTCATTTTAAAAAATTTCCACATAAATTGAAAACCACATAACCAATGCTTAATTCATTGCTGCTCAGTTTCCTATGGCATATGAATTATTGGAAATTATATTTACTGCTCAATGCTGTGTATTAAGAGTTTAAAACTGTATTTATCGAATTTCCCACGCAATTTTTGTATTGATCTATCTTAAGTGTGACACTGTTATTCTGTGTTATACAAGTTTTATGCTTTAGTTTAAAAAGTTTGATTTTTTTATAATGTTTTTCAAAAGAATAGTATATTACAATATTTTAAATATATGAAATCTCTCAAAAAATTTCATTTAGTCTGCATTTAACAAATATTAATATATTATGCAGAATTTTATTACATTCTAAGTATTTAAAAATTTTTTAATGTTACGGAATTCTTTACTTTTTACTGCTTCAGTATTTGCTTTTGCTTTTTCGATAATTATAAACCTATGAAATATAGTACCAAGATTCATTTCTGTTCCATTTTGTGAAATAAATCCCATTGATTTTTAAATATTAAAATCAAAATTTTTCTTCAGTCTAAAAGTAATCCAACTAGTCTATTCAAAACCATAAATAGATTGAAAAAAATTATGAAATGTCAATCCAGTGTGGTGACCTAAATTTGACCCCATTGCAGTCTGGCCATGCAGCATTGTGTTAAAGTAGTTGTATATGAATCCCACATGCATTGATAAATGGAATTGCTAGATAAAATTAATGGGCATACTATGACCATAGATAATATTTTCATAAGAAAATAAATTGTTAAATGGAATTTTTATTTGCATTTTGTGGAAAACAAGTACAAGCAAAGACATGTAGCCTTGTATTGCTTTGACAAGTGTTTTATGACACATTCTTTGTTCAGTTGAATTCAGTTGATCTTTAGATAGATCAAAATTAAGATTTAGTGAATTTAATCTAGCTAAACAAAGTTATTACTTTATTTTTATTGCTATAAATGAATGTTTATTTAATATATAAGATTAAATGTTGGTAATTTAAATGAAATTGTGACCTATTATAAATAAATTGAATTTACTGAATTTATAAATCTATTGATAGTGGTAGGCAGTATTGATTCAAATAAAAACTATCTATTTTTTTCAAACAAATTATATTAGAATCTTGATTATTTTATGTGGATCAAAAGACACACTGTTAATCAAAAACTTGGATAACATGGATGATTTGATAAGTTGTTATTAAATTGGATTTAAATACGTTAATGTAATGATGTACACAATATTTTCAGGCTAGATCTGCTTATTGAATATAACGATTTTTAATTGTATATTTAAATATGAATTGTCTTTCACCTTGTTTGGATTTTAAGTTTTTAATAAAATAATTGTAAATAAAATTAAGTGCTTTATTATATAACTTAAACAATTTTATTTACGATGATTTTTTACAAAAAATAAAAAATAGCATAAAGTGAATTACAGTTCACCTCAGATAAAATGGAATCTTAAATAAGAATCATTTAATCAGGACTCTTCTGTATTCGTGAAAAATTAAGTAAGCATATTTTTAAAGAGGGATAATAGAAGTAATAAATGAAATTATTTATATGTAAGAAAGATTTTTATAATTTAGTACCAAATTGCATAATGATGATTTGAGACTATTTCAAGTGTAATGCATCACGAGACAAACCCAGGACAAATATACCAGTAGATAAGTTAATGTAATTACAAAGTATTGAACATTATTTCCTTTGTCTTATATGTATATAATTATCAAGATGACAGATGAATACTAAATGTTTTTAAGTATTATTAATAATAATTGGGATTTTATTACTTAAATAACAATGTAATAAAATGTTATTTAAAATTAGCAAAATTTTTGTATAATACTATATTCTAATTTTTTAATTATTCATTGCTATAGAACATATATTTTAAATAAAAGTTTTATAATGGCATTTTTTTCTCTCAAAGCAAAAATACTTATCGACCGATACGAAATACTTGAATTAGCATTTTATGTTAGTTGTAAGATATTAGTATTCTATAAATCACTTACTAACTTAATATATAAATATTTTTATTCATAATGTGTATATTAATTTTAAAGTAAATTTTGTTTTATAATTAATTTTATAAAAATTAAAAGAGTAATCCATTGATAAATTTTCAGAGAGCTTACTGTGGCTCTGAAAATAATTAAAAATGTAGAAAAATATCGAGAAGCAGCAAAACTGGAAATAAATGTATTAAAAAAGCTTGCTGATGCAGATCCTGAGAGTAAACAGTAAGTAATATTTATTACATTGAATCCTGATCTAAGTATTGTGTTTGTGTGTATCCAAAAAAGTTGTGGACCAATAATCCACAACTTTTTTGAATAAGGGCTAAATAGACAGTTTTCTAATGAATGGTGGTTCAGATTAGAATAGATTGAGAATTTTGTAATTAGACAAGAAAATTTTTTTAAATTGTAATTGGTGAACTGGAATTAATTGTGAACAATTCATATTGTTTTATAATCATAAGTGTAATTTTTTTTGTCGATTTTGATGCTCTGTACATATTAAAATGGATAAGTCACATGCTTAATTGCATCACTATATTGATTTTATTTTTTCAAAAGAAAATTATATATAATGATTAAAATAATATTTATTTTATGTCTGATATTTATTTTAACACCTTTATTAGAAAACTGTAAAAAAGTCATTCATTTTATTGCAATTTTATATAAATTTAGTAGAAATGTGATAGATAATATCATTGAAATATAAATAAAAATCTCTTTGCTAATGTACATAATGATTTACCAGTGTAGCAGTTGATATGTAACATTCAAAATGAAGTTCATTTTGTAATCTCTGAATTAAATAATGAGATTTTTTCAATGAATTATGATGTTTGAATGGCATTATCTATTAAATTTAGGAAATAAATATTGAGAATATTTATAATAATTTTTGGTATTTTCCAATTATTGTTTAATTTGTTCCTGTGCTTATATGTATAAAACTTCTTTCTTAAGGAGCAAATGTCAGCAAGCTAGATAAAATCATCTTGCAATATATAGTATCTGTATAAACATTAAAAAGTGATATTTTGCATTATAGGAACTTAAAATATAAAATAATGCATTTTCTATACATTATTTTTAGCATTTAACACTTTCATTTTGCAATGACAAAATTTTAGTACTGCCTTGTTTCCATGCCAAAAAATAATAATCATCAATTACTGACAAAGTTTTGGTTGATAATTACATTAAAAATTCTGATAGGATGATTTTATTTCATCTAAAAATTTTTACTATAATTTAGTGAGACAATCTGTTGTTGTTTTGATGAAATTTTGTCATATATCTTCAAAACTAATTTATATGCAAATTAGCAGGAGAAAGAAACTTAGTGAATATTAGCATTTCTATACATTTAATTAATAAATTTTGAAAATTTATTCGTTTTATATTATTTTTATTAGAATTGTATTCAAATAAGTAATAACATTTAATATTTTGCAAATATTTTTTAATTTTATTTTTAATAATATAACTTTTTTTATAAAATGTCTAATTTTATTGCTGTTGATAATATTCATAGTTGCATTTTGACTTTCCAAGTTTTGTTACTTGCAATTCAAATTTTTGGTTGATTGATTCTGATGGGAAGATTTTATTTCATCTAAAAATTTTTATTATAATTTAGTGAGACTATTTGTTGCTGTTTGATGAAATTTTGTCATATATTTTTGATCAGTGGCCATTATAGTTATAGAGCTATTATTTTCCATTCTTTATCTTTTTATATCACTTGGGTATGTTTTAAATAATCTTGTACCAAGTTAAAATAGATGCAAAAATATAATTAATATTTATTATTTACATAGTAATTAGATGATATTCATTTTTATTGTGTGAATTAAAGCAAATATTTAATAAGAAAACAAATGAAAGGTTTTTTTAAACAGAGATGAAATGATGTTTATGCTAAATATCTTTCTCATTCTATTTGTTATATATTAATGTAGAAGACAAAATAGAGGCTTGTCAGGTGAAAAATAAAAGAACTATTGGTTAAGAAAATAATTGTTGGTTCATTTTAATATTAATGCATAAAAAAAAAAGAAAACATTGTTTAAACCAAATGAAAAATAAGTAGAAAATAATAATAATAATGGTTTTTCCATTATAACAAAAATTAATGATTTTATAAAAGGAAAATTAAATTTTTTTTCTCAAGCCAAATTTGCAAAAAATTGGAATCTGTTTATATGATATAAAGAAGTTATTCTGAAAATTTCAATAGATATCTTAAAAAAAATGACAAATAATATAATTTATCTGAGTATTCATAACTACATTAAAAATTTTAATAATGCATATGATTGAAATTCTAGGAATCTGTATCATGAAAATACAGTATTAATAAACAATTGAAAGTTTATATTGCATGTTAATTAGGAAGTGCATGTTTATTGATAGAGAAAATTTAACTGCATTAATATCTTTAAATAAAATAGTTTTTAATAAATGTTATCATAAATTGTGATTAACATTTTATAATGCATGAAAATTTAACCTGTACAGCAAAAAAATTCATTATAAATTTACTGGACAGTTATCATAAACTACCAAGTTCTGCTACCTATAAGAAATACAAGGAATCCACAAAAGCACTTTAAGCAGGAACAAATATGAAATTTATTATTATTATTCACTACATATGAAAACTTTACTCCATATTATCATCAGTAAATGTAGTGAACACCAATAATAAATTTTATATTTGTTCCTACTTAATGCTTTGTGGATTCCTTTGTATTGGATAGTTGTGTTGTTAACATATTAGCATCGTATTGAAATGATAGCAGAGTTATAATACAGAACATCAATTTTTATTTGAAAAATTGAAATATTGAGTATTTTGTACTTTTTATAGTATTGTTTTAAGTAAACTGTCTTATAATTGTGCTTTTATAATACAGCAATTACCCAATTTTTGCAAATAATTGGGATTTAACTTTTTTATGTAAGTTGAATTTTGTACAAGTCAAAATAAATTTTTAACAAAAATTCTAAATCAAGTATTCTTGGGCTAGTAGACTACAGTGATTGCGCTTACACATATTATGGTGCCATGTTGTTCTCTGATTATAAAAGAGAGAATACTATGTAGAACAAAGAATACGATACTTAAGATCACTCAATAATAAATGAAAACAAATAAGTAATATGAAGTATTGTGAATTAACATATTTGCATTTTGTAATCTATAAATACAGTGGATGTTTATGCTATATATTTAAAAAACAAAGTTACCAGAAAATATTTTAGGTAAAGTCAAATTTATATAATTCATAAATATTATATTTTCAATAAAATTTGAATAATTTTCCATCTTTATACTTCCATCTATCAGAAATAAGGGAAAAAATTTTATGATAAAATCAGTAAATTTGATGGCTTACTAAATTGAAGAAATATAGTATTTTGTTAATTATAATCAAAATTATAATTCAAAAAATTTTCTTGGTACAAATCTTTGCTGAACAATAGTTATTTTATATTAATTTAATTTTTTTATTATATTTCTAAGTGAATAACTTCGTTGTTAAAATCTTAGATAAATATCAGTACTGGGAATTCTAATAGTTTTTTGTTCACAGTAGAACATCATTAATGAAAAGTGAATAAAATTCCAATAAATAATTTAATTGTTACAAATATCATCTTCACAAACTGTGCAGTTAGACTTATTTTCATATCAGATTGACAAACAATCTTTAGTTGAGTTGACATTGTCAAGATAATGATTGCTGTTAGTCAGGATATGATTGATTGTGGAGTCAAATGTAATTTGATAAATAATTTATGAAATTTAATAATTTATAACAAGTATATGCTAGATTATATGCATTACATTGCATCTTTATCATATCCTTGTTATATTAATTTCATAAATTATCTAATTATAATATTTACCTCTTTTCAAGGTTTAGAAATATAAAAAAATTTCCATAATTTCCATCTTTTTATTTTTCATTAAAGTCTGGGCCAGCTCTAAGTTACTTATTGCTCCAAAGTTGAATATTACTTCTTCCCCATATTAAATAAAAATGGTTCAGAAGAATGCAATTGATTTTGTGTTATATTTAAAAATAAAAAAATATTTTATGCAGATTAGATATTATTGCTTTTTGTTTGCTGTGATTTTTTTTTAATATTTTTTTACCTAAAAGCAATCTTTTATGCTGTTTAAATGCAAATATTTATAAACTTTTGCAAAATCTAAATTTTGCAATTTCATTCTACAAAAAAATGACAGAATGGAAATTTTTCTTCGTTTTATATAATGCAACTAATGAATTTAAAAAAAAAAAATATTACTGTACTAGACGTTTCCTTTATGTTTATTTATTTTTTTGTTTGTTAACTTTTTTGACAAAATGCTACCCCAAGCAGATTCTTGTTTTGCTGATGGCTAGAGCAGGCCTTGATTAAGATTTATAACCACTAGCAAATATCAGAGAAATTTTTGGAAAAAATTTTCTGTTATTTTGACTTTCCATAGAAATATTATTCAAGTAATGAATTAAAGATAGAAAAATAAAAACTAAAATCAAAACTCAATTTTGCCACAACAGATAGAATGAAAATACAATTAATCAATATTTATTATAGGAAGTTCAGATCAATTCAAAATGATTCATCACTGTATTACATTTTTTGTAAAGAATTATGCAGAATTATTCATTTATCAATAGATGTCAATAAAAAATAACAATATCTATCATAAAATTTCTATTGATCATATATAATGATCAATAGAAATTTTATGATAGATATAAACTGTGTGATATAAATGCATCTGGAAAAATACAATATATTTTTCATACTGTAATTTGTTTTGGAACAGAGAAAAAATCAATTTAAAATCTCAATCACAGTTTAAAAATGTATTTTATAATATGATATATATAAAACTGAAATGATTCAGAAGAAAATGCATCATAAATCTAAATGGTAATTAATCATACTGGAACTAAACAAGATGGTAGACTTCTGGCAAACATTATCATATAGATTAACTTTAACTTTTATTTTAGAGTTCAGACGTATGATCATTTCTACTTTTTATGATTTATTTTTTTTCAAGGCACCAAGCCATTATTTTTTTCATTCCAGTTTAGTAAAAAAAAAGCTCTGTTTGGTTTCGGTTTTCGTTATGGAAAAAATTACTGTTTTTCAGTTTTTGAATGTTCCAAGGAACAATTTTTTTAATATGTTTTCATTTCAATTAAAAATAAAGTTTCTATAATAATTCAAAACATTTTATTTTGCTTTCTTTTTATAATAAGCATACATAAAATGATATCACATTGATCAATTGTAAAACATACAATGGCATGTTTCATAAACCTAAACGAATTTTAACAGTAAATCAAAATATCAGTACTAAATCACCAATCAAAACTTTGAATTCTGTGTATGGAAGGTCACATTAATGTATATCACAGTTCACTGCCTGTGCTCACAGCGAGTTGTCCGTTTATGAATTGTAGCTACAAAAGGCTGAAGACGCGAAGATACACTGTAGACTCTACAAATATAGAGATGAATGCCATCACAGAACAGATTAGATAACATTATTTCCTTCAACTCATGATGAACCGATTCCTGTCGACTACTGGAGTGGCAAGTGAGATGAGGTTAATGCGTGTGTGTATCATGATCATATACCATCTCAAAAGCAAAATAAAAGTGTTTTTTTCCCCTTCCAAGTCACCTCTGGTTTTTGTTTTGGAAAAAATAACTTTTTTTTTCCTCAGTTCAAAGCCAGTTTTTTCAAGCCAACAAAATATTTTTATAAATATATAAAATGATGATGCATAATTTACCATGTGGTGATTTGTAAGTGCTACAAGCAGACAAACATCTTTATTTTCATTTATCAATAAATAATACAATATACAAATATATATATATGTGTATACAGTGTAGTTTACTTATATTAAAATGAAAATTGCTTGTAATACCAAGATTTTGTTTATTTAGTGGATTATTTTAATAACTTACTTCACAACCTCATTGATTGAGAGTTTACACCTCAATTTTCATATTAGTATAATATCATTTTCATATGAATTTTAATAATCTTTGTTTAAACTTTTTTTTTTTTTCAGTTTGTGTGTGAAGATGTTAGATTGGTTTGATTATCATGGTCATATGTGTATTGCTTTTGAAATGTTAGGACTCAGTGTATTTGATTTTTTGGTATGTATAAGTTTTTTTCTTGAAGACAATAGATACGAGCTAATTTTTTTAGGTAGAATAATTTATTACGTCTATAAATAAATAAACTGGAGTGCTTTTGGCTTGATTAAGACCCTCTTCAGCAGTTTTAATATACATCCATAAATAGAAGTTTTTCTTCTATTTGTGTATCAGAGAGTTTTATCAAGCTGAAAGCACTCTAGTTTATTTATTTATAGATGTAATAAATTATTCTATTTAAAAAGTTGAAACTTTTATCTGTTGTCTGTATAAAAAAAAAAGTAGAAAATAATTATTATTTTTCTCTTGAATATTTTATATATATATAGATTATTAATATTAATTAAAATTTGAATATTAATAATTAATTGGTTATTGAATATGAAATAATGTTTTCTTATATAATTACTGTAGTTCATATAATAGTCTACTTTGTTGATTCTGTTTAAATGAACAAGTCTTTTTTTTCCGTTAATTATTACAATTTTATATCATTTTTGCTAATTCTCAGAAAAGTGCAAATAGTTATGCTAGATAGATGTATTATAATTTGAAATTGTTTATTAAGTTATACAAACTTTTTAATTTTCAAGAATATTAACTAATTTTTTTTTTATTACAGAAAGACAATAATTATCAACCATATCCTATAGATCAAGTTAGACATATTGGTTATCAACTATGTTATTCAGTGAAATGTGAGTTGAATAATGTTTTTTTTATTTATTAATTAATGTAGACATTTAACACACTATTTTATTTTTTAGTTGTGCATGATAATCATCTATCACATACAGACCTTAAACCAGAAAATATTCTTTTTGTAAATTCAGATTATGATATAAGTTATAATCCAAAAAAAGTAAGTGAAATCTATGCCTATTTACTAATTGTTTATTTCTTTGAAATTTAAATATATATTCCATATATTATCAATTTTGTCAATAAAATGGCATTTTATATAATAAAGCAAAAAAGAGATATGAGAAGGGTTCGGAATACAGATATAAGGCTAATAGATTTTGGTTCAGCAACATTTGATCATGAACATCACAGTACCATAGTTTCAACACGTCATTATCGTGCTCCTGAAGTTATACTAGGTAAATATCCTGTTTGTATATATATATAAAATACAAAATCTTGACTAAATTCACAAATTTTTTTCAGTGATGAATATGTAAATATTTTGTTTTTTATTATAAAAAGATGATTTTTTGCACTGATAAAAAAAAAGTTTGCATAAAATAAGTTGCTATACATAAGATGACAAGATATATCTATATTTTTCTCAAACATATTGATATGTTTTGTTTTAAATGCAAAACAAACTTTTTAAAAAATAATTTAATAAAATTGATTGTTATTTTTTATTGAATCTTTCAAATAAATTCCAATTACAAGTTGAGGTGACTTGTTTTTGCAAAAGCTTTAATATTTATCTTCTGCTAATAGATTAAATTTTATAGGTTTTTGATACATTTTCTGCTAGATCATCTTCATTAATGTAATATTTATTTCCTGATTATAATATTTATAATTTGGAAAAGAAAAATATTGAATATTTTATCCATATTGATTTATGCAGAAAAAGGAATAGGCATAAAAGAACATAAATATTCTTTTATGAATAGTATGCAAATGTTAATTGTTTATGCCATCAAAAACATTAAATATATAAAAAAATAAGGTTTATTTTGCATAAATCAGAAATAAATATACAGTAGAAGCCGCTTATTGTAATCACTTTGGGACCGGTCCATTTTGATAACAATAACCGATTGATAACAT
>WUQG02013888.1:0-32066 GCA_011317285.2 Androctonus mauritanicus | reverse complement strand
GTTTACTCAGAAGTCTTTAAAAAATGATAGTTTTCTTTTTCCCCCCCCCCTGGTATATTTCGATTTGAAACAAATTTCATCAAACATTTACATAGAAAACAAATGATAACAAATATATAAATATTTTTTCTGGAGGCATTAAATATTTAAATTAAATTTTTTTTCTTTTTTTCTCCCTCGTTTTTATATACGACTATCCAAAAATGCATAAAGTGAGAATAATTTGGTGTTAGAAACAAAGAGAACGGAAACATTCCTCGGAGTGAAAATGATTCGAAAATGATTGTTAAAAACTTTTATTTCTTTGACTGACTTATAAAGAAAAAAGAAACACCCGGAGACAAGGAGAGTCTTTTCTAGAGAGTAGTTCGTCTGTCAGATCCAGAAACAAAAAGTGAAGTTTTTCGGGATAAAAAATAAAATAAAAAAAAAATAAAAATCTTGCCAAATTTTCTTGCACCACCCATAAAACCACTGTAATTGGCCGACATCTGCAGCCGTGAAAACTCTGAACAAAAAGTAATGTTCTTCGTAATGATTCCTTTTTTTTTTTCTTTGATGTTTTAAAATCTTATCCAAGTCTATCATTATCTGTCTCGACATTATTTTTTATTTTTATTTTTTAAACGGTTAAATATCAAATACTTTTTTTTTTTTATTTTTCTCTCATTTATGCATCAAAGAAAATAAAAAATAAAATAAAATTTTGCATCGGAAACACGTTACGAGAATTAATTTATTTTCTAGATTAATCATTAACAGATCAAGCGCCAAGCGTGAAGTGCCACTCGAAACTCCCTTCAAAATACACTTTTAATTTCGAGAATCTATAAAAGTTTGAATTGCAAACAACTCGAGAAATTCTGTCAGATCAGTCAATTTTATTTTTTACTATTTTTGTCTTGTGTTTTTTTACTAAAAAAGTTATATTTTTTGAGATTCAGCAAAAATGGAAACACACTAGAAAAACGTCGAAAGAATATATACAGTATATATATATACATACACTGAGTAAAAATGAAGTGAAAATTAAATAATATCAACGGAATATAAACATTTATGCTTACATCAAAAATATTTGACAACTAAATTTGAAGATGCAAAGTAATATAATCGATCTACTGTGTGCATCGTTTATGAAAGATGCAACTGAATGTCAGATTGTCAGATGAAGGAATATATATTAAAATTTTTTTTTTTTTTTTTTACGTGAGAGACTTGTGGATATATTTATTTATTTATTTTTTAACCTTTCAACTTTACTTATGCGAAAATATTTGATATTTTTTGTTTGCTTATATATATATATACAGTAGAATTCACTCGAGAGAGAGTTAAAGGTGAAGTAGCTGGTTGATCTATTTATTCGTATGGAAATTCTTAAATTTTTATGGAATAACTTAATTAAATTCTTGTTTCGATTTGATGTAAAAAAAAAAAGCAAACGGTTAAACAAATAACGTTTTAAATATTTAATTAATCGCGTAAGATTTAATTTTTCTATTAGAGTACGATATGTAAACATATTCATCTGTAAATTCCCTAAGGAATTTCGGTGAAACACAATCTTATACATTAAAATTCGGAAGTTTCGATTACAAATGTTGTAACTCGTAATAGTTTCATAAAGATGTTTTTTTGGATGCCCGGATATTTTTATGGTTTCTTCTCCGCATGTAAAAAACAAGCAGTTCTGGAAACAACTTATCGCCTGCATTACGAACATATTGTTTACTTCTCAATGATTAAATTTATGGAATTAAAATATATACCATCAAGATCATCTGAAATGGCATAATCTATAAGACAAATTCTATAAAAATCTATTAAATATTCCCATAGTTATTACGGGGAAACTTCAGAAGATTGAACGCCCACCATTTTTTAAATGGATAAACCTATAGAATTGATTAATGTCGCTTCAAATTTGACTTTAATATTCTTATCATTATACTAAATTTTATAAAATTTATTCAACCAGTTCAAAAGTTATTACGGAAAAACGTTTGAACATCTGCCATTTTTAAATGGTTAACTGATCTGATATTGAACGATTGAATTCAAACTCAAATCATTGAATTTACATCTAAAGATTTGAGTTCCTGCTAAATTTCATGTAAATATCAGGCTATCTCAAAATTAATATCTTTTTTATACTGTACTCGTTCAAACATGTCTCATCTTGTCTAAACAAGAATTTTTAAAGCTTTCATAACGTTGGAAGAGTGTTATTGATTCAAATGGAGAATATACACTTGATTAAATTAGAAAGTGATTTATATTTTATATCCTTTCAAAACTTAATGCTAAAAATTACATTAATTATGGGATGACCTGATATAATAAATAGTTAAGGATATATCTCAGAATTTTGAACGTTACCATTTTTAAATGGTTGAAAATAGAAAACAGATGAGGCACAAAAGTTACCATTAATGACAGAATATCATCACTGATTTTTGTGAAAAATATACTAATTAATTCAAAAGTTATTAATGGACAAACACAGAAAATTTACAGACATCATGGTGATCTCATAAGTCTCATTTCCTTTGGAAAGTAGACAAAATATTAAAAAATTATATATTATAAAGCATGTTATATATAATTTATTGTTTGAAAATATGCATTTAAATATTTAAAATTTGCATAACGTGTTTTAAATCGATAAAACAAATATTTAAACTGAATTTTTAGATAATATGTAAAATAAACAAAACAACACATTACTGCTCGAAAGTTTTCTATAAAAACAAATAAATTCCGACTCCGACATAACACTGAACAAATAAAAACTTCACAAGTTTCGTTGAATTGTGTATAATTCAAATCAAATTTCGTGTTTAATTTATATTATTATTATTTTATATTTATTTTAGGAATTTTAATTAGTAGATAAAGAAAGGAGAAGAGCAGAGTTTTTAAAGTGTCAACTGGAGCGAAAATTTCTCTTTATAGAAGAAAGAGAATTATAGTTTTTAATGAAGATTTAAAATTCATTTAATGGTAAAAAGTTAGTTTAAAAACAGCAAAAAAATATTTTTTAAAATTTTCTCGAGAGTTTTTTCTTTTACTTTTTTAATTTGTTTGATTTAAATGAACATATAATCTTGAAATCTTAGATTTAATTTTTTTTTCTTTCCAGAAAAACAACCTGAAATTTCCCACAAGAGTGATTTAAAGATTTAAGGGAACTAAGAGATTTTTAAGGAGCAACAAAAAGAAATAGAAGGAGAAGAAGAAGAAGAAGAAGGGGGAAAAACAACTGACAAATTAAGCATTTTCAGCAGGAAAAAAAACAATTAAAATTTTCTATAAGAGCAATTTAAATATTTAAAGCAGTTAAAAATTTTGATAAACTATCAACAAAACGTGGAATTTAATTTTAAGCGAATTAACAATTTACAAAAAAAAAAAAAAAAAAAAAAAAGCAAAATTTTCTAATAGAGTAACTTAAGACAACTAAAAGATTTTGAGGAACAGAAAAAATAAAATAAAATAAAATTGAGGTAATTGAAAATTTTCATAAAAGTAATCTAAGGATTTAAAGCAACCAAAAGATGTTTAAAGAAGGGGGAAAAAAAAAAACGAAAAATTGAGGAAATTAAAACTTTACAAAAACGCAAATTTTTCCACAAGAGTAACTGAAAGACTTAAAACAATTAAAAGATTTTTTAAGAGCAGCAAAAAATGAAACATTGGAGAAATTAAAAATTTTCACGAGAGTAATTTAAAGACTTAAAACAATTAAAAAATGGTTTTTTTATGAAGAACAGCAAAAAACAAAAGAAAAAAAGATTGCGAAAATTAAAATTTTTCAGAAAAACAATTAATATTTCCGCTTGAGAAATTTAAGGATATAAAAAGCACCTTAAAAAACACTAACAAATTTATATCGCTCTCTAAAATTTAAAGATTTAAAGCAATTAAAAAATATTTTTTAAGGAGCCGCAAGTGAATTAAAAAATAGGGAAAAAATTAAGAATTTTCAGAAAATAGCAATTAAAATTTTCCAAGAGAGAAATTAAAAATTTAAAGCAACTAAAACTTTTTAAAGGGTATGACATTAATCAGCAGCAACACTGAGAAAATTAAAGTATATTTTAGAATATTTTCCAGAAAATTGCAGTTTTCAGGAAAATAAAGAGAAAGAGAAGATACTTTCCAGAAAACTGCAGTTCTGCAAAAATTTTTAATTGCAATTATAAATTTAACGTAACCAATTTTTTCTCAAAAGTCTGCAACTGACTGGGAGTTCTAACATAATTAGAATTTAAAATTAAAACATTCGTAGCTAGAATTAAAATTTTTGAAATTCTGAGTTGTATGTTAGAATATTGAACTTCAAAAATTTAAATCTAACTATACTGCAGTTCAGAAAAAAAAAATTCGATATTGTTTGAAAGAACCTAAACTATTTAAGAAAATTTTAATTCGTATAAAAATTTCTGAACGAGGAAAAATAGTAATGCTAATCGCGAATCATTATCGTGTATGCGTGAATTGATGGTTCAAAGTAGAAGAGCACTTCCTGAAAGCTTTCTTCGACTTTTAATCGCAAAAATTTATTGCTCCTATTCCACAAAGGATGTGGTACGTAACGGAAGTCGTAATCGCAACCAATTGTTCCTGCAAAGATGCTCTGAAGTATATACATGGTGCAATATCGAGTCGATTCTTAACGACTCGCAATTATCCAGCATTATCGTGACATCCCTACTTGATTTTATAATAAAAGAAAATGGGTCGATAAACATAACCATTAAAACTTATCATGGCTTATAATATTAAAGAGTGTTAACAACCCCCGAGCAGAAAGAGAATTATTCTAAATTATAAAATTATTTATAGGCTTTAAACAATTTTTAAAAAAAGAGAGAGAGAGAGAAAGATTTAAAATGTTTAATAAAATTTAACCAAAATGCAATTTTGTAATTCTAACAAAATTTATTACAGTTATTAATCCATAATATAATTTTCTGATAGTCGCTTTTATCCTTTCATAAATATTATAAATTTCCATTGAGAAAATTTACGTTTATTTATTCAAATTTTTTAATTGACGTAATAATGCGTTTGACGCAATAATCTGTCTAACGTAATTAACCAATCGCATTATAGTTTTGCTTTTAAATACATATTTTCGTATTTTTAGTTCTGAAAACGTGTTTCCGAAAATGTAAAAGAGTAACTCTGGCCGACTTGTTAAGCTTCATAAGCGGATAATTAATATTATGTATAGTGCAAAAATAATTAAAATTTCCTCTTCTTTAAGAGGCCGAAAGACAAGGAAAGAAAAAAAAATAATATGATCAAAGCTAATTATCCGTGAAGTGTCGATAAGTTTAAGAAACGTTCAAATTAATTGGAAGTTTAATTAATACCAGATACTTTATCATCTAAGCACCTAATTAGTTCAGTGTCTGAGGTTTTTACTTATGAGAATATTTTGTTGTCTGCTGGAAAAATATACTTTCATCATTTTTCTTTATTTAATTTTTAAGTATTCCACTACTCACGGGTTATGAATTATTTAGCCCTTCTAATGATTAACATAATGTATTTTTAATGGCACTCTTAATGTAGTCGTCGATAGGAAATCTTAATTATTCTGCTATAGTTTATTGTTCTGGAATTTTTGCATATTGTTTTCATTGTATGTTTATAAGCCTAGTGAAGTATTAATCGAAATGACTTTCTTCTGAAAATACCAAGAGATAATGTTGTTTTTTTTATGAAATTTTCCTAGCAAATATGAGGGATTAAAACTTCAATCATGAATAAGGATTATGGATAAAACTAGGAGAGTTGTATTTATTTTGGTTAGAAATTCAATTGCATAAGAAGGGAATTTTATGCTGAAGTCATTTTTATTTTAAGAAGCCATAAGAGAGAAGAGTACTAGCGTCAAATTCTATAAAAGTACGTATTAATCTATCGATCTTATCGGCAGTAATATACAGTACTGTATATATATATATAGCCTATATCTTATAAATAGATATTATGATAGTTTCCTATATCGTTCACTAATCAGTTTTCCAAAGTTTAAACTCGTAAAAAGAAGATTTTTAATCATCCTTAGTTAAAACGATAAAAACCAAACGAGTCGATACGGTCCCAGAAAAAACAAACTCACAATAGAAAGTTTTTGGATCAGAGCTGATAAGATTTTTTTATTGCCAGTTTTATTTTTCTTTTCTGAGATTAACGTGCTAGTTTCAAAGGGATAGGGAATATTGTAAATCAAGAGATGCTCTTAAAAACTATAGCAGCATTTCAAAATATAAAAATTAATATATAAATTATTCCCGAGTTCAATTAAATTCGCCAGGTTCTTTCGAGCGATTTATAGGCTCCTGAATAATAGTAATAAAGAAAAAAAAATGGCTGCATGCATAAATAACATCAATGATGAATACGTCATCGCTTTAAATTCTCAGAGGAGAATATCTTAATCCTCTCTCTCGCCTGGAGAAATCTGTTATATTTAATATATATAAATATATATATTTATTTTTTCGTTAACAAATCGAGAAAAATAAAAATCTACTGACCATAAACTCATTTCCTAACAAACACTTACTATCTTAACTTATGATGGGAAGACGTAAAAGACAAATCACTTGGTGTCACGCAAGAGTTATCTAACTTTGCAAACCTTAAGAAACCACGAGAGATATATATAATCTGACACAAAATGAGATATTTGAACCCATGCGAGTAATAATTTGTTAAAATAACTTTCAAATCTAAATTATAATTACATTTTAAGGCAGCTATGAGCGTAGTTGATACGGTATATTTTGATCCTGATGCTAATTTATACTTCGACTTGAATATTTTCGAGGAAAATTTACATTTAAATTTCCGGGTTTATGTTAATCAAAATTGTTTCTCAAGATTTTGGAAAGTTTTGAAAGATATAATTATTAAATTTCGAATCATTTCAGTGTTCTCCTCTTTACTGTAGTTTGTTGTAAACTCGAATGTTATTTTTTTTTTACTCTGAAAAAAATCGATGATTATTAATGGAAACAAAAGTAGTAGAAAAATTCCATTTCTGTAGATCCGTCGATGCGAATGAAAAGTTAAAAATAAAAATAATAATAATAAACAAGAGAGAGAGAGGGGGGAGGGAGGAAAATGGTTCACTCGATATCAAAAGTTACAGTTGACATCGGGAACAACAACAGAAAACAGGACATCGAAGAATCTTCCGCTTGTTAAAGTTGACAAAGTGACAGAGATAAGAAAAGATCGTTACTGGAATGAAAAAGATATAGAAAATGACACAGAAAACAAAAATAAAAAATAAAATAAAATAATAAGTTGCTCAATAATACTTTGTATACGTAACCAACCGGTCTGAGAAATTTCGATAACAGTCAACTTTCATTAAGATGTTTCTTTTAAAACTTTGTAAATCTATAAAAAAAAGAAGTTCTTAACAATTTTAAAACTATAAAAAGTATATTTTTAAAATCGCTAAATCTAGAAAACATCAAAAATCATGTTCTTGAAGTTCGGTAAATCTACAAAACCGAAACAGTAAGTTGATAAAAATTTATTGAATCTAATGCATAGATTCTTCAAAATTTAATAAATCTACAAAAAAAAAAAACAAGAAAAATACATTCTTAAAAATTTTAAATTTACAAAAAGTAACCTTTTAAATTCATTAAATTCATACTTATTATCAAAAATCAGGTTTCTCTTGAAGTTTTGCAAAATCTACAAGACGTGAAGAACGACTTTTTAAATATATATATATTTTTAATCTACTGTACAAAGTACAAATGCAGATTCTTGAAAACATAATAAACTTGATAAAACACAAGAAAATACATTCTTAAATATTTTAAATCTACAAAAAGTGGGTTTTTAAGTTCATTAAATATACAAAATATCAAAAAACAGGTTGTTAAAGTTCAGTAAATCTACAAAACGTAGAATAGGTTCTTAAAATATATATATATTTTTAATTTACTGTACGAAATACAAAAGAAAATTCCTAGAAAATTTATTAAATCCACAAAAAATAGATTTTTAAATTCATTAAATCCAATTTAAAACATCAAAAATCAGGTTTCTCTTGAAGTTTTGGGAGTCTATAAGAAATAAAGAGTAAGTTTTAAAAATCTACCGTACAAATCACAAATGTAGACTCTTAAAAATTTAGCAAATCTGTAAAACACGAGAAAATACATTCTTAAAAATTTTAAATCTACAAAAAAAAGTAGATTTTTAAATTCATTAAATATACAAAAACATCAAGAAATCAGATTGTTAAAATTCAAGAAAGGTTGTTAAAAGAATTTCACATCATTGTTAAAGATTGCTTAAGATGAGTGTTTTAGAGTAGTTTCTTAAAATTTTTAAAAATTTACTATATGAAATACAAAAATATATTATTAAAAACTTACTAAATCTATTTAAAAAACAGTACGTGGCTAAACATTTTAAATCTATAAGATTAGTAAGTTTTGTTTTGTTTTGTTTTTTGATCATTTTAAATCTACCAAACATAAAAATCTCTAAGGTTCTTAAAATTTATTAAATCTATAAAAATATAAAGAATAGATTCTTAAAAACTTATTAATTTACAAAACATAAAGAACATAGTATTAAAAATTTTCTAAATCTACAAAACAAAAAGTTCTTAAAAGATTTTAATAATAAGTCAGCAGTACAAAAGCACAAGAAGATAGCTGAAAAATCTTCTTGAAAATTATATAAAACAACTTATACTTATTCTGAATGTAAACAAAATATAAAAAAACATCTTATTATTAATTTAGTGATCAATAAAAATATTCTTTATTTTCTAAATTTCATGCATTAATGCTGATGAATTCATAAAAGTGATTCCTTATAAATTTATTAAAATGAAAAAATACGAAAACTCGATAAAAGATTTCTTAGAAATTTAATAAAATCAAACATTTTAAAATCAGTTAAATGTTTAAAATGTCAAAAACTGGAGCCATAGAGATTTAGAGAACTTAGAAAATTCCAAAAATTTGCATAAAAAAGTTCAAGAAAGTTTAAAATGGTTAACAAGATAAAGAGTAATTATGCTATTTTCTCGATGGTAAAACTATCAGTATCGAAAGTAGTTGTGCTTTCTGATAAAACAATTTTCTTCGTTTACTCTGAATGCAACTTAATAGAGCTCTCAACGTCAACAAGCAACCTAATAGAACTCCTTAAGAAAGAAAAAAGAAAAAAAAAACATATTACTTACAATTGAAGACAAGCACCGTGAGATGCAATCTGGAGACATTTGTATTCTTAACCAGAAGTTTTAACAAGAAGCTCATGAATTACCCTCATGTTTTTATCTCTTCTAACTCGCAAGAATTTGGAATTTGTATGTGTGCAATGTAATTGCTTAACTCAGTTTCTTTTGTTAAACCCACTGAAGTATATCGTTTTGTGTCAATACGAAGGGATGGAAACTTTGATATTCCTCCTCATCAATCTACACCAAAAGTTTATTCAGAAAGCTTGGTTTGTAATGGCTGTCATAGTCATATGCAGCAGAAACCAGGCAACAATAAATTAGCTCTAGTTGTTATGCTTTACAGATACATAATATTGTGATAATTAGGAACGAGCGAGTTGTGATCATTCTTGTTTAAGCAAGTGTGTTTGACACTTAACGAACTTACAAATTATAAGCTTAACTAAACTTAATAGTTAATAAATTGCTTCTTTCGATGTAACAATAAAATTTTATAGGATTATTAAAAGTCCATCTGAAGGATACTATACTGCTTCGGAACCTGAGCATCTTCTTCTTCTTCTTCTTCTTCTTCTTCTTCTAAGGAAAACCTTAAACGAAAAGATAACATAAATATTTATTATGCTACTAGAATAATAAAAGATCCTTAAGAAATTAACTCGCTTGTTTACACGTAAGCTTATTTAGAGATTTATCACTTTTTTACTAATTAAAGCAGATCGTGGTGAAAAATGAATAGTTAATGTTGTTCATTCGACTGTACTCTAGAATTATCTCGTTGATGACACTGTTAATGTATTGCTTTAACTATTATTATCTTCCAGGAATAATTTTAAATAGCTGTTTAATGAAGAAATATATTACTACGTTTCTTTATAAACTTGCGTTTTAAAAGGCGATTTTGCATCCATCACATCAAATTTTGCTGTAACTATTTTGCTCTTCTCAGTAATCTGTATTAATCTATCACACGTTGTGTATGCAGTTTCCTCTTGCTTTTTGAATGAAAATTTCTTAATTCTGAAGAAATATCACTTCGTTTCTTTGTGAATTTGTTTTAAATAGTTATTTTGCATTTATCACATTAAATTTTGCTCTTCTGAGTAGTCTTGTATTACCTAATCGCACGTTATGCATGCAATTTCCTCTTGCTTTTTCGATTGAAAGTTGGTTAATTCTGAAGAAATATCGCTTCGTTTCTTTGTAAATGTATGTTTTAAAAAGTCGTTTTGCATCTATCACATTAAATTTTGTTCCATCGTATATTATTATGCAGTTTCCACTTGTTTCCTAATGATATTGAAACGAGTATGACGAGCTTCTACTACATATTAAACGTGATATTCCTCATTCAACCATCAAATTTCGATCAAGAGCAATCGATAGATAAATCATTACAATCAAAATCTATCTCTCTGCAACAAAATCTGAGACAATCCTCCTGTAATTTCTAGATATCCAGGCATCGATCTATTATTAACAGAATGCGATCTTTCTCTTCTTTTGTAAGATATATCCGAAAAACTTATCACTTCAGAAGATCTTCTACTATCGAAGCTGGCTCGCAAACATAAATCTGTATATAATTCCTAGTAGAATTAAAATTTTACTAGAAATGTGCAACAGCATTCGCATAAAAAACGTGCATATTTTTACTGTTTTTTTTCCGTCTAGAGACATTTAACGAGTAAACGGATAAAAATAAAGTCGGATTAAGAAGAGTTGATTACTTTAGATTAAATTAATTACCTCTACCAGTTTATCTAGTCCGAGAATTCCATTCAGTAATCATTTTTACTGAGTAATTCTTTCATCTTTCACGTCTGTGGTTAATAATTTATAACTCTTCTCGAGTTTTTAGCATTTATTAAGCATTCTGCGAAGGTTTTCAATCATTACTATATATATATATATTAAGCGACGTTAGAATCACCAGAAAGAATTCGATTTTTCTTTTTTTTCGTTTATTATATATATATATATGTACATGGATTTTTTTTTCCTCTCTCTCTCTCCATCCGAGAGAACAATGACCGGTGATGATGTAGATGAAAAATTGCTTTCTAGCTAGAGATAGAGAAGAAAAGAATCAAAATTGAAAAGATGGAATTGTAAATGAACTTGTACTGCATCAGAAATTTACTGTGTTGTGCTATTAATTACATTTAAACATGACCGTGTTAATGTCCTTTTTTTTCGTGAGCGAGTGTATTGCAGGAAAGCGATTGGGACGATATACAGAAGCGACTTTAGTGGATGAAAAGAACTGTCAACCGGCGAATAATTGTATTAATTTATTAGTTTTGACACCGCACTAAAACTAAGATAGATGGGTTCGAAATTTTGCAAAAAAATTTTTTTTTGTTTTCGGTTTTCTCATTCAAACTTCGAAGCGATAAACTCGATTAAATTGTCGTATTAAAAGGTTATTTTCGTTGGGCATAATATACGCATTTTAATTAATTAAACCCATCTATTAAAAGAAATCCAGAGAAAATATTAATGAAAACGTCGATAAGATAAGTAAAACTTTAAAAAGTGGTATTAAGGAAACGTTTGTGAACACTTAGAATTAATTAAATAAAATTCAATTTTTGGATGGTTTTTTTTAAAACTGTTTTACGCTGGCGTTAAATTGTTTTTAGTAGTGCGGAGTCTTCTTCACTACAAATGAAAAAAAAAGAAAAAAAAAAACGTTTTCGAAAATTGCATCCCTGGAGCAATACTAGATCGCGAAAACAATAATAAATGCTTTTCTATTAGGCTAAAATTTAGAAAAATCTTTGGCTTTTCATCTTAATCGGGATAAACTTTTATCATTCTATTAAGAACCATCGATTTTTAGTCATTTTCTTCTTTTTCTTTCATCCCCCCCTCTCTCTCTCTCGCTTCGATGAAAAATTGATAAAATCCTCCAATCTAGAATTATTCGAAATTTTCTAGAATTCGATTTCCTTTCTCTCAATTGAAAACTGTACTTTTAGCAATGTAACTGGGTTAAAAGAAGAGTTTGGTTCCATTTTTTTTTCCACCTCTCTCTCTCTTACAGTTCTTGTAACCGGAGTAAAAGTTGTGAAAGCGACTTTTATCTTTATCCTGTCTCCAAAATGTGCTATTTCTGAAAGTCTTTATATGCTGTATCTAAGCGATTCTTGACGATTAGTAAAGTTATTTTTCAATTTACTACATTGTGGTTTTAACGTCATCTCCACCTGCATTTATTTTTACGGTTTTTTTTTTCTGTTAAAGGTTTCGACTCACAAAAGAACTTGGTTTTAAAAATCGCCATCTTTAATTGTTTTCTTTTAATACTCCGCATCCTCTTCCTCTTTTATTTTTCTTTTTTTTTTAATTCTTTCTTCGGCAGATTTATAGAACAAAGATAAGAAATCGTATTACTCAAATGTCAATAATACATCGCTACAAACTCAAAAAAAAAAAAAAGAAAAAACCCAAACAAAATGAAATATATAGTACATATTTTTTAAACTGAATTTTCTTTTACTTTATTTTTTAAACGCCTCGGGTTAAAACAAAATTTTTTTGTTGGAAAACTGCACATCAGACATTTTTCTTGTACGACTATTTTTTATTTTATTTTATATAAAAAAAAATATACACGAAAACTTAATTTTCTTCTATTGTTCTTTTTCAGTATTTAAAAATAAATATATAAATCAAAAAATTAATATTTATTTGCCATTTTTTTTTATATAGAAGAGTTAAGAACGTTCTTAGAACATCGAGAGAGATGAAGAAAAAAAAAAAATATTCGTCCCTTAGATTTAGCTGTCATAAAATACATTAAGAACATAAATAATGACTTTTACGAGTTTCTAATTCGGAGAAATTAGAGAAAAAAAAGAAAGAAAAGTAATGCAGAATTTAAACTAATAACTTCTATTTAATAAATCAAAAAAGAGCGATTTTTCTAAAGGAAAAGTTTAAGAGCGAACGAACGAGAAGGAAGTGGAAGAGGAGGAGGAGGAGGAAGGAAAAAAATTAATAATAAAACTCATGCCGAACTACAACATCCTAAACTTTGACCCTATTTTTATTATTAGCCACATTCTCCAAGAGATATGGTCAAAAACTGAATCTAGACGTAATATATCGTTCCATCAAACGATTTGTCACATCCTGTTTACGTGTCTTGAGTTCTATAATTGTTATCGATGAAGTTGCTACACGAGAAGCACAATTCAAGCAGAAGTCGTTCCATCATAAACTTGGAAACGATTCGGCATTAAATCCTTGTAAGTTGTTTTATGCATCGTACGAACTTTGATTCCTCTAGCTGCACATACCTTACCTTACACGTCTCCAGTATCACCTGAAGATTAAACGCATGCTTCTCTATATTTATCCTTCCATTCCATGATAGAATTTTTTAAAATACAGGCATGTCCTCCTGTTTACTTTATTTTTTAAAATGTTCACGGCATCTATGATGTTCTAAGTGTGAAAACTGTAAATAGGAGGGAAAAACAACTTTAAATATAGTAAAAGTGCTGTAAACTTAATAGGAAAGTCGTAAATGCAGTGAAAATTATATAATTTAGTAGAAAACCATTCTAAATTTCATAAAGTACAGCTTAAAATTTGGTAGCAATGCCCTAAACTTAATAAAAAAGAAATTTTTCTAAACGTACAAAAAATGCTTCAAATATAGTAAAAGAACTCTAAATTTAGTAAAAAAAACTGATTTAAGTTTAGTAGAAAAGCTTAAATTTTATTTAAAAAAGTGAAAGCTCTAAATTCAGTAGACCTCTAAAGTTAAAACATGCCCTAAAAGTATCAGGTCATCCCAAAAGTAATGTCGCTTTTACCGTTAACTTTTGAAAGGATATAAAAGATAAATCACGAATTAATTTAATTTAATAATAATTTAATAAAGTTTTATGTATAATCCATAGAATAAGACCACCTCAGTTTGGTAGTATTTATAAAGCTTTAAAAATTCACGTTTAGACAAGCCGAGACATGTTTGAACAAGTACAATATTGAAAACGACATTACTTTTTGAATGACCTTGATATTTAAAAAAAAACAGTTAAGAATACAGTAAAATAATTCTAAATTTATTTTAAAGATGGCTAAATTTATTCGAAAATATGTAAATTTAATCGAAGACTTCCAAATTTATTAAAAAAAAAAAAAAAGATCTCGTAAATTTTGCTGAATCGCTTTAAAAATTCGCGTGAAAATATGCAAATTTGTCGAAGATCTCTAAATTTTATTTAAAATAAAACAGATTTAAATTTATTTAAAAAAAAAAAAAACGAGAAAAGTTATAAATTTTATAAAAGAACTCTAAATAAAAGATAAAATTAAAGCTGCAAATACTGAAGAGCAAAAAAAAAAAAAAAAATCATGGAATATAATAAAAGCGCTCTAAATTTATCAGAACGATCTCTAAATTTTGCAAAACGCGATTTTAAATTTAGTAAGAAAGACCTAAAATTTAATAAAAAAGAAAAAAATGAAACTTTTAAAATTCAGTCGGAAAAGAATTCAAAAATTTAGTAAAAGCATTGAAAACTGGCAGAAATTTTAACGATTCTTTTTTTTTTTTAGTGGCACTAAACATAATTTTTCCAGTTTTTCTCGATTATAACGCATTTAAAAACATTCCTATTAAAGTTATAAACTCGATAACAGTTTAATTTAATAGAATTTTTGTAAATTTTCGGATTGATAAAGAGTACACGGACCCGTAAACATCAGCGTTAAACTGCTAGCGAAGCGTTTAAATTCGTTTTAACAGCGTGATCACATTACACAAAATAATATATATATATATATATGTATATATTTTTTAATTTAGTAAACAATCGAAGGCGGCAACATATATTAAAAAATAAAAATAATAACTTTATTTTTATCTCGATCGACCAAAATCTTGTTTAGTTCGCGTCATTGGCAAGAAGGTAAAAAATCTGGAAGAGAGAAAATTTAATATTCAAGACTGATTATCGTGCAGGATGTGTAACAAGCCATGTCATTTGTTTGCATTACAATGTCAGTTATTGTGTAATTGGTTTCGACATAATCTCTATCCACTTAGCTTTAATACAAATATAAAAAAAAAATCTGCCATAGAATCTTTTTTTTCTTCCCTCTCTCTCTCTCTGTCTTATCTCGACTTACTATGTCCACAATTTTTTATGGGTTACTGTTTTCAATTTTCGATGCGGGAATATTAATCTTTTAAAGCGAGTTGATTATTTCCTAGATAATTATCTTATTAATGGTAATTTTTTTAATGTTTTGGGTACGTTTTATTGTCTGATAATATTTATATTTTTTGCTGTTGCTGTTGTTGTTGTTATTGTTGTTGCTTTCGGCGTTATATTATTAATCTCGTTTTGCTCGGAAATGCAATTATCTTTTAGTACGTAATTATGGAGATTAATCTCTGTTTTAGGTACGAAAATGGATGGAATTTTTAGTTTTTCTGGATGTCCGTCCACATAAAATTGTAGTTTGGTTTATAACCCGCATGTGTTTTCCTGAAAATCTTACTTTTTTTTTTAATCCAAAAAAAGTAAGATTTATAAAAGAATCGTCTATGGATAAGAGATACTTTTAAAGGAAATCTTCCAGTGACAAGAAAAGATCTCAAATAATGAAGTTTTCTTATTCACAGGAAGTGATAATTACTTCCTGTGACTAAGAAGAAATCTTAAATTCACTATTTGAGATTTCTTAGTCGTTGAAAGATTTCTTTTGCGAGTTTTTCTTTTTTTCGCAGATACTTTTCTGTAAATCTTCTAAGAAGTTGTAAACTTATAGAAAGACTTGCAAAAGACGTCTTCCTGTACTTTATTTTTGAAATATATCACACGAATCTAATCCACTACCTGACTTGGCAGAGATATTTACAGGAAGGTTTCTTTTCCAGGTCTTACTTTTAAATAAAACAGAAAATTTACAGAAAATTTAATTTTATAAGTTTTATCGTACAGAGAAAGATTTATAAGCAAGTCTTCCTGTATATCTTCTTGCAATGTAAGATTTACAGAAGAATTTCTAATATTTGAAAATCTCACTTTCAGGAAGATTTACTGGAAAACTGCTTTTACAAGTCTTTTTTAAATCATAAAATCATTGCAAAAATGCATAATAGACATTGCAAAGACATTTACTAAAAACAATTCTTTCTTTGCACATAAAACCATTAAAAAGAAAGACTTGCAAAAGACATTTTTGTAAATGTCTTTGCAATATCTAGTATGCCTTTTTGCATGACATCTTTTGCAATTTCTTTTATTTAAAAGCAAGACTGGCAACAGAAGTCTTCCTGTAAATATCTTTACAAAGTCTGACAGCGAACTAGATTCTTGCAATGCGGTTCCAAAAGTGGCAAATTTAAAAGTGAGAAGTATCTTTTTTGAAATTCTGAAAGCATTACGGCAATTTGCACCTGTGAGATAATATAATCAAATATTTGGCTCGTGTACAACACAGTTTAGCTCACTTAATTACACCAGTTTCACATTTGCAAAGTGTTCTTTAATGGTGTATCGTCGGCATGTTTAAAGCAAAAAAGAAAAAAAAATCCAAAACTACTACTTAAAATCGATGAAAAAAAGAATAAAAACACGGTTTTTATAAAGAAATTTACTTCTTTCTTCCAACAGTAGAATATCTACAGTGCAATAGTAGAAAGCCATAAAAATACATCTTCCAATGTTCAAAATGTAGGCTAATAAAACTGTCTCAATTTACGGTCGTTGCAAACAACTGTGATATTTCGTAAAATTCGATTTATTTGCATTGATGGTGTAATACAAAATGTATTTTTAGTAGTGTTTTATGTAAGTGGCAGAGTTATTTTGTACAAAAACATACTTTTCCTTTACCCGAAAAAAATAAAAATATATATATATAAAACAAGTGCAGGATATTGGATACTTCAGCTGGACTATCGGTTCTCTTGCTACAATGACTACAGATAGAGTCAATAGATGTTTTGTTTCTCCTTGTTTATTGTTTACAGTTGTAAAGGATACAGATATTTGTCTCTGTCAAGTGAAAATCGCGGCTTGAAAGTAACCAATACCTACCTTTATCGATGCAACCTGTTTATCAAACTAGAAAAGAAAAAAAAAAGTCATTTTTCGTGCTATTCGTGCGTGCATTTATAAATTATTATAGAGTTATCTGGCTGTCCATCCACGTTTCTTTCCGTATTATCAACAGAAATCGAGATAACGATGTAAAAAAATTCGATAAACGTTATTGAAGTCACTGTCACCTACGTCGCGAAGAGACGAAACAACTATTATTGACATAAATGCCATTAGCAGTATCAAGCTAACTTGGCCAATCTTTAACGATTAAATCACAGATTTCTCTTGTTAAATATAATTATTTGGAAGGTTAACAAAAATAAGAGAAGAAGAAGAAAAAAAGAAAAAATTACATTACTAATCAAGTAAAATTTCGCTGAGGTATTCTTCATTAATTTTCTCTCGAGTACTGTACTACCGCATCTTATATTTTAATGATGCAAATTTTTATTTATTAAAAAGTAATTTTAATTAAAACAAACATTAATTAAAATACTGTTTGCGACAAACTAATTTCTGTTAATTAATAAACTGTAGATTTTTAAACAAGTTTGACTTTTCTCTATTATCGTTTATTATTATTGTAATTAAACGTTTTATTTTTCGACAAATTGTTTAAAAATTAACGCACACGTTTTTTTTTCCACCTCTTCTATGAGGAAATTTTTCGTTTATGTGCAAGTTATGTTGCAAAGATAATTAAGTAGAGGAAGAGTATTAATGCAAATGTTAGGATTTGAAGAGCATAAAAAACTCGTTACGCTCCTTTCAGAGGAAGTTTGTCTGCTTGTGAATGTAGTTAGTTACAAACTACTCGGTTTGTAATGCATTATTTCCACATTTTCCTATTCTTAATAATGATTGTGACAGAAATTCATTATACCGAGATGTGTAATTTCATCCGCGGTCTACGTTAATATAACTCAGTTGTAAATATTTACATTGTTTATATGCGGCTTTATAATTACTGACATTGTTAATTGTATTAAGTGCATAGTTTACAATGGTTTCTGTATCTACATTATGCACATATATTAATTGAAAGTCATCGTTTAACAATTTAAAATCGTGTGTGCCAACTGATAGTAATCTGGAATTTGCGGTTCACTGCACTTTGCTATGGCCACAAACACTGGTACTAAAACCGAGTTAGATGAAGTACGCAAGTTTAAAAAAGAAAAAAAAAAGAGTAAAGTGTATACTAGAAGAGTCTCGGCAACGGTATGTCCGAATGTGTACAGTTCTACTGCAAATAGAGACCATAAAAGAACTTTGGCAACAGGATCTTCTATATAACGTCTCTCTAGTTCTAAAGCAAACCCATTAAGTTGCAGTATGCTGTCTCAAGCAAGACATCTTCTTCGCTCTATGTATTTTATTTTTTTTCTTTATTCCAAATAATCTTTTCTTCAACTAGAAATTGTTCATTAAATCCGGTAACACGTCTCTAGATATAAAAGTTGTTAATTAATTCAGAAGGAAGCTTCTCGGTTCCATTTTTTTCTGATTTTCTTGGTCGAAATTAGATTGTAGCGATTTGTAAAATTTTAATCTAATTTTTTTCCTTTCTCGCTTCTCCGAATATGTACCTTCTTCTTCTTCTTCTTTTTTTAAGTGTAAAAATATTTAAATTCTCGTTTATTTTTCGATACATTCGAATACAGTTTTATTTAGTTAATTTTGTTTTTTTTTTTTTTTATAATGTTAATAATATAAACTGCCAGCTCTCGTTTTAAGTTTTATGGCTTCAATTCGGAGAATTACTCTTGAAAAAGATCGTTAATGGTGCATTAAATGACTACACAAATCAATTTTAAGACGTAATTTCTAAATTTAAAATATACACCTAACAAACTTGACCAATAAAATTTGAAATATGTTACCTTAAAGTTCAAAATTACCTTTAGAAAAGAATGAACTCGAACTCCCAAACATTTTCTCGATAATGAGTTAACTCTTGATGCTTTTAAATCTATAAAAATTTTGAGAATTTTCGCCGAGAAAGAAAAAAAAAAACCATCGTAATTTTAAAAATAGATAAATTTGCGTGTATTAAAGTCATTTTTAGAAAAAGAAATATTTATATACAGTAAAGATAGGATTAAAAGAAATTTCTAAAATTTTCCTTTTAACTTAATGATCCGGCATCATTAGAGCGGTTTATATTCCGTCATGAATAGTTGAAGTTCTCACAGAAGAGCATTAAATTCGCCCAATATCGATCGTTACTTAATATCTCTGCCATCTTAGCACCAATAGGCGAAGAAGAGCAGCAGTTGGATGCACAAAGAATTGTTCGTTCAGTCGTTTCTGCTGCTGCTTACAGAGTTGTGAGACTTATACCACTTGGCACGCATATGTCATTACAGTAACCAACAGTATTGCCGATTTTCATTAATAAATATCGAGGAATGCGTTTAATTTCAGCTGCAAAACTTAGCGGATAAACTCGTGTTAAATAACTGAATAGTTTCTTGTTTCTGTCGTGTTGAGTCAATAGATTCCATTAGCAGGACTTTAATAACCTCTTCGTGACAATGGACGAGTTGAAACGAACGACAACGTGACAGATAAGCCTTTGCCAGACTATTTTTCCTCGTTGTATACAACTAATGGAGCGTAAATTACTATCTACATCAAAATGTTGTCTATAGAAAATCTCTAAGTTCGGAACCATTCAATGCACGATCTATAATTGCCAACTTATCCCTTCTTTTACTTTAAGCTCTTAATTATTCTTTCCTATCTATCAAATATGCTAAAATTGATTTTTATCTCTCTCTCTCTCTCTCGGTAAAGACGCGTATCTTTTCAATATATTACTAAAAGGAGATAAGATGCGAAGCGGTTATCCGACGTCAGATACCATCTTTATTATAACTCCATTATTTATATGTTAGCCTAATTTATTTTCCACAGTTTCGCAACTATCGCCTTTCGTGTTTTCTTTGGATAGAATTAATATATATATATAAATTTTTTATATAGGTTTACCTGGTTAAGTGCAATTTCTTCGATCAAGGCAATTTCGGCGATGAGTTTAATAACAATTTCTATATGGAGGCGTTACAACTTTCTACCATCCATCCAAAAGTCGGTTACAAATAAAATTGATGATGATGCATTGCCTTGAGGGAATTTTTGCTAAAGACGTTAAATCAATGCTTGAGAGATCGAAATATTGGAATATTTCTCGGTGCAGGGCAAAACAACAAAAAAAAAAAGTCTTCAAAAGTTACTTTTTAAGAGAAAAGTGTCGAACGGTGCAACAACAAAAAAAAGAACAATTTCGCCCCCCACCTTTATAGTTTCTCTTCGTCTTCCTGAATTTTTGAAGCCATTTTAATTCAGGCACACGCGTGTCAATCTGGTATTTTAATTGTGATTTATTACGCTTTTAGAAAGTCAAAACAATTCATCCCCGATATTTTGGCTTATGAATATTCATCAGTGAGAGGAAGCAGTATCTGTTGAAAACATGTAACTTCAACAAACAACCGTTTTTTTTTAAAGATATACTCAAGAGAAGACGTGGCATTCCATCAAAGTACTGAAGCATCATGCAATCGCCAAGCATCCGCGGCATTATTCAGTCAGCGAAGCATTGACACGCTTCACAGACTGAATAATATTGAACAGATGCTGCACGCCCTTCATCATGCTCAATCATTGCATCTTATCAATTGTCACGACTCCATCTAAGCACAGCATCCACGCATCGAGATTAATTAACATAATCTCGAACTTCAACGTTCGAAATTCTCAAAACACGAGATCTTATCGTTTTTTATCGAAAGTAGTGCCATCTGTGAAGAACGTTTTCAGATCTTTAATTCAAGAAAATTTCGTATTCTAAAAATAAATACTTACATAAATCTTTATGATGATAAATTGAGTTAAATATATAAATAATCATTGTATAAATTTTAGATTAGTCACGACAAAAGAAGAGTTATATAGGTCTATAGTCGGATTTTATTTATTTATATATATAGCGAAAGATAAATCGCGGGATGAAAACCTAAAAATAAATAATTTATATGAAAGTTATCTTAGGAGTAATTCTTTCGGGATAAATTTTTAATTTTTATCCCTTTTGTTAGATTTGGTTGGCGACTGTTAAGAACTTTAGTCGCTGTTGCCATCTTTCTGAAAATTGTTTTGATTCTTTAATTAATTTCCTCCAGCTTTCCCCGATCGGGTTTCGAGTTTACATAAGCAAAGAATGTAAGTAATTCCGGTTCTTCAACCGTGATAAATGAAGAAGAGATGAGAGGATATAATCGAGTTTAGGCTGGCATTGCATTATTCACTTCAACGTTTTAATCTATCAGCCATTTTTTCGACAAAATCCAAAATTATTATCGTTTATATATATATACGTATATATTTTCGCTTTAGAATATTACTTCCTTTTTTATAAAAGCCGAATTTACATTACAAAATTTTTTTTAACTTTCTTTCTCCTTTAAAGCGATTCAATATGCGCCAAGAAAGAATTTTGAAGATGCAAATTTACATCCGATTATGAATCACAATAATAAGCGAAGAAAGTCGGGGTAGAAGATTAAATTGCAAAAGTTTTGATTATTTTTTCTTTATTTATTTTTGTACCTCCCGACTGAACATCTGCATTTTAGAAAAGCGTCAATAGCACCATGCAGAGGAGAACAGAATGCCATCCAGAGTGCACGTTTTAAAACATTAATTTACTTAAAATAAACACTATAATTTTCTTCCTCAATTATCATATTTTAACTGTGTATAAGTTATTAAAAAATTAATGTTTCTTTAAAGGATTTTAAGTATTCTTATTAATAACGAAGTTTTCAAAATGTCTTCTTTCTGAGTTAACGACGAAATGCCGGTCTTTGTGTTCGTAACGGAAATTGTCATTAGCAGAAATTAAATTGCATCTCATAAATCATTCTTTCATTTGGAATGACTTTAGTATCGAAAATTTTAATTAATCGGATTGAGTAACGGAATGGAGTACAAGAAAAGGATGAAACTTTCTGCTGATAAACCAAAAATCAATTGCGTGTGATCATCTGGATCCTAAGAGTATCGATAGATAAGGTAGCGCGAAATGGATTGCAACTAAACTAACTTACTATAAGAAATTTTTTAAGTACAATTTAGATTTATAAATTTGAAAGATAGTTCTGATGAGAATATTAAATTATTTTATTGAAAATATATAGGCCTATATAAATGCTTACTGTTTGAACTGAACGAGATTAGAATCTTTAGTTTAGAGCTACTTGTTCACATACCAGACTTAAAGTATGCATACTTAAAATCGTTTTAATTAATCTTTAAAAGAATTTGGCATAACTTTTGGATATTCATCTAAAATCAATCCATTCAATGCGAATCCTAAAGGAACTTATGCCTTCATCTCGAGAATTTTAGCTGTTTTTCTGACTTTTCTCAATGACGGCGAGGAATATCTTTTTTTTTTTTTGAAGTTTTATTAGATTTTTCCAATATCGTATTTTTTATTGATTTATCTTGTGTTCTGTTCTATCCTCTTTGCAACATTTTCGAATCTCTTCATCTATTTCGATTGATAAGTATCGCCCATTTAAGCGAAACTCCGAAGATATCCGATCGAACCCGAAAATCCAAAATCTTATAAATCTCTACACTTTACAACGATTCGATTGCTATCTTAGTAATATTTCTTTATTATAATTTTCAAGATAGAAACAATGTTCGAGACCTATGATAACCTCAGTTATCAGGACAAATTGCCGACGTTTAACATGTTAAGTGCCCTTATACGAGATTTTAATATTCACATTTTCTTATTTTAATATTAACAGTGTCTACTAATAGCATTATATTCCACTCTAAGCCAATTATATGATTTAAATATTTTTTTTTATTTTTAAAATATCAATAATTGACGATAATGCTGCAGTAATAAAAAATAACAGTTGACATGACAACTAAATCTCTACCTCCTAAAACAACCTGGAGCGCCATCTGACTTCGGAAATTAGCGTCAAAACAATGGCTGACGATCAGCCGTCGCGAAGAACTGGTCATGTTGCTGTCTTTTACAAAAACTGTATGTTAATCTGGGGAGGTTATAAAGTAAGTAAGCTGCTCTTATGTCATTCTGAACATTTGAAAATTATCTTATTAATGTATTGTAGTTTGTATATTGCGTATAACATATGACAAGAAAGTGCGTCATAATCTTGTTTACAATTTTAGGCTTGTTTTTATTTAAAGCTTGTCTATCTGTTCTCTTTTGTCAAAAATAAAAAGAAAATGCTTTCATTTTAATCGCAGTTTATTGGCTTATATCGTAAAATAAAAAGATAGTATCTGATAGAGAATACTATAAAGCTTATCTATATGTTTATCAGAAATTTCGTTCATCTGAAAATTTTTATAATTTGTTTTACCCCCCTTCACGATCATTTATATAAATATGAGGAAAATTTCTTTGTCTTGTAATGTTTAAAAATAGTCACTAGTAGGGAAAAAAATAATAGCGTTTAATTCTTTGCGAGTTATTTGTGACAAAGCAAAGAACTTCCAAAAATAACTACATAAAATAACAGTACAAATTTCGCATTATAGACCACCATTCGTGTAATTGTGTTTTGGTTTCAAAAATAAATCTCAAAAGTTTTGAAGCTTTATAAAGTTTAAAGAAAATTTAAATAATTTTCCAGTAGAATATTACAAGATTCTTGAATATATTAAAATTACAGGCCAAAATAAAACATCAAATCATAGGAAAATTACTAAATAAAAAACAATACAGTTTGCTGATTATAGAAAATGTTTTTGACGGTTTGTTTGGAGAATGAAATTTTATACTCAATACTAAAATTATGGGAAAAAATTGTTTTTCACGTATTCACTTGGCATTGTCTATCTAAATAATTAAATTGAGGTTATCTAGGTAGACAAAACAAAAATAAATTTTTGTTCATCTAACTATTTTTCTCAGTTATTTTATATTTGGATAAATTTTATTTTAATGAGTTATACAGATAAATAATGTTATCTTTGTATGGGTAAATTATAAGTATGGATAATTTTTTAGATCTATACTGTATTTTAGACAGTATTAGTAGGATCTCAGCAAATTAATTCAATTCATTCCTTTTTTGTTCTTTAAATATTTTATAAATAATTCAGTTATTCATAAATAACAAGAGTGTTGACTTTGAAATTTAAAAGACTAAATTTTTTGAGTTAAAAAACAACAATAATTTAAATAATGTCAAATGAAGTTACAATAAATAAAAATGCATACAAATTCTTATAAAAAAATATATTGAATAAATTTTTTTTGTTTTAGGAAGCTGCAAATGCAAATCTTAATAGATATTTACCTGGTTCAGAATTATGGATATATGATCCTCTCACAGAAAAATGGTAAATAGTGTAATAATTAATTCCATTGTAAAAGTTTCAAATGTAATTTTATAAATAAAATTAAAATTGAAAATATTTTTTTCAGGTTATTAAAAATATGCCGTGGATCTTCACCACCTGGTACCTCCGGTGCAACAGCTGTTATGGTATCAGATAACATGTATTTATTTGGTGGTTATTGCGATAATGGGAACACTAATGACTTATATAAACTTAATTTGGAAACATTGGAATGGAACTATATTGAATCTAATGGCTCACCTCCGACCCCATCTGATAAAATGGTTGGATGGGAGTACAAAGAGAAGTAAGATACATTAAATCTTTTATTTTGACATTTTACTGCTTATAATGAATTAAATTTGAATTAAGAATTAAAGAATTTTTTTTATTAATTATAAATGTAATAAAAATATTGAAGTAATTAAAAATGCAAATTCAATTTTATTTCTCTAGAACAGTGTGTAATAATAGAAAGTTGATTTGGAATAAGTCATTTGTTAAAACTTAATAGAAAATTAAGAACAGAAAAAGCAAATGCTTGGATTAATGCCTTGCTAATCCAAATAATTTGAATATAATTAAATTTTTTCCTTTTTCAATTTGAAAAACTTAATGGTTTTAAATAATGATGATAAAAAAGTGAAGAACTAAATGGAATTTGGTAAATAATTATAGATAAAACTTAAGTTGATAAAAAATATTAAATTTTAATCTAGAGAATTATGCATTTAATTTCTTTATTAACATGAGATTCTTATTATTGGTTCAAATTTTAAAATACTGTATTTTATTATTTAATTCATAATTAAAGTTAAATTTATTTAAATATACTCTAAAAGACACCAATTTTTAACTAGATATGTAAAAATAAAAGTTGTTTATTCATAAATGTAATAAGTTAATAACAATATAATTTTTAATAGAATTTATTTCTTTGGTGGATTTGGTGTTATGCCAACTTTTGGTGTCAAGAAACAGCCTGATTTTCAATTTGTGTTAGATCCAACAACCCCTTGGGTAATATTTTTTAGTATAAAATAAAAATAACATTCAAATTTTTATTTATCATATTATTTTTATCCTTTATTTTGTAGATGTATAGAAGGGGTTGGAATAACCAGTTTGTAATGTTTGATACAGAGAAGAGTATTTGGAGTTGGCCAGAATATAATGTATGCGACCTTAAAATTTATCAAATATTAGATTAATAATTTAAAACAGAAAAAGTTTTAACATTTCAATATTAATAAATTTATTTTAGGAAGAGTTGCGATTCTAATTTATTATTCACATTTCAAACTTCTTATAATGATAATTATTAGACTTTAATTAAATTTACTAATTTGAAAGGGTCCTGCACCAGATGCTCGAGCAGCTCATGCAGCATGCCGTGTTCGGAATTATGTTTACATTTTTGGTGGACGACATCAGCACGTTCGTCAAAATGATACTCATCGTTTGAACCTTGACACTATGACATGGAGTGGAAAGTAAGTATTTTGTTTTTGATGTATATTTAACTTTAGTTCAAGTCCTACTTCACTTGAAAATTGTTTTATTCATATATTATGATAAATATATGTTCATACAATTTTCATATCTTTTTAAAAAATTTTTTTAATCCTATATCTCCTATATTTTATAATTTTTGTATAAATGCTAATTTTATAAAAACTTTTGCATAACTAGATACAGATACTTTTTGATTTCTATTTAATTTCAAATTAAACATTTTCAGACATAAGAAATTTTCCTAAATAAATAATCTAGTAAAAAAAATATTAAAACAAGTGAAATTTTACAATTTTAAATGTGAAAATGGTAATATTTAGCAATTATAGTATTATGATAACTGTATTTAACATTTACTATTAGTAGTTGATAGATGATACTAAAATTATCATATATCATAATAGCTATCATAATGTAACATGCATTATACATTTGCATTGTATTACAATAGCCATTGTAATTCTTTTGCCTAGTAATAATCTACAAACAAAGTTTATATTTTTCAGTATTATTATGATAACTTAAGTAAATTGACTTGAACAAATTCTTTAAGAATGTAAATACTGAATAAAATTAATGGTGTCTGTATATATAGTAGTAATATATTTGCAACAATAGTTAGAGAAGGAATTGATAATTCATTTATCTTTATTACAGTTTTATTATGAACTTCTAAAAACATTAGTTTTAGCCTGAATTTAAAAATTATATATTATTTCAATCCAAATTTGAATAAAATAAATTAAGTAGTTTCTGAATTTCCTGTTTTTTAACCAAAACAGTCAACATCTTATCAATAATTAGATAATAAATAAAAAACAGTTCTATCATGTGATGTTATTACTTCCTGTAATAAATACAGGAAGTTCTAAGTTTGCGAGCTTTTTTCAAATATTAAGTATCAAAAATACTATTAATATGAATATTAATTGCAAAAAATACATGCTTAAATATTCATAAAAAGGCATTTCAAGCCATGTTCATAACTAAACATACACTAGAACTGGATTTGTAGCAAAAACTCCATCATCTGCTATGAAAGTGGAAAAATCAAAATAGCAGCCAAGAAGCAGAAATAGTTCCCCCTCTGATTTTTCAGAATATTATGCAAATATTCTCTTTCTTCCAGAATATTATATAAATAACTTCCATTTTCAGATTGTGTCTAATGTATTCAAATCATCATCATTAAAACTTATCTATTTATCTGTCAACAATAATGGAAAATAAAAATTCTTTAACATTCATATGGCATAAATAATTTAATTTGTTATAATTTACTAGATTTTAAAGGCTATATTTTACTAGATTTAAAGGCTATATTTTCATTTATTTAGATAAATGAAAATATGGCCTTTAAATTTAAATATAAATAAATGAATCATTTTATAATCAAACTATTGATTTTTTAGGCATTTACTTAATTTTTCTTGTGTCAAATTGCATTACTGAGAATGCACCCAAGTTTAACATTAATGTCAGTAAGAAATTAAGTCTTGGTTTAAGAATTCTATTTTATGAACACACTCCAGGAATAGATTAACTTGTAAGTTGGGAGTTTCCTATATTAATGGTATTATAAACAAAACAAGCTTAAACACCCTAATTTATTTAAAAGGTTTATTAAAAACATTTAAGTAAATTATTTATTAATGTTATTGTTTTTCTAAATGAACTGTTGAAATTTCTAAACAATATGATTATAATAGTGTTTAGATATTGACAATAGATTTGTATATTTTGTCTTTCCATTATTGCCGTACTTTATGAATTTTAGACAAATAATACAAGAAATTATTATGAATCTTTTCTCTTTTCATTTACATTTTTAAATTTTAAAATATTATTTTTTAGGTACAATTTGTATAAACTTATCTGAAAAATATAAAAATATGTTATAATATGTGATTGAATAGTTTCAATAGAAAAATAAGGAATAGAAATCATTAAACATATAAATTAATAATTAATTTAATAATATATAAATTTTATTATTCTAAAAATTGAATTGTATTTGAAATCCATTTCATTAGCTGTTGTCTTAAATCCCGCTGTAAATTTATGGAATGTAAATTTAATCATTTAAAAGGAAATAACAAAAATCTTTTTCAAAATGAAATTAAAATAATTACAATTAATTTAAGTAAACAATAATTAAACTCATCTTGTTTAGATTGATTTCTGAAATTTGCTTACAAAGATATAAGTAATATAAAATGCATGAAATTCATAGATAGATATAGATATAAAATTTTTAAATTACAAATTAAATGTCAATAAAACTAAAATATATAGGGAATGTTTCTTTAATATATAAGAAACAGGTGGAAAAACATTGTTTTGTATTGTACAGAAATTAGTGTTACACCTACATTGAAATAAATTTTAAAATATCTGTTCAGTTGTGATAATTAAATAAAATTTTATTTTTAGAATTTCAAATAATTTGTAATATCTAATAAATATATATTCATTTTTTATTCTAAAATAATAATATACAGTCTATCTAAATGACAATTTTTTTTATTATAATATAATTGATAAATGGGAATATGTTTTTGTTATGATGCAGCATTTTTGTGATCTTAATTTTTTAAAAATTACCAATATAATAATAATCTAAATTACATAGACATATTTAATTTGTGCATTATAGTAATAGTCTTCAGTAATATATTTAAATATATTGATTATTACAATTGATAACAGAAAACATTTTCATTTTATTGCAAAATCAATACTGCAGTAGTTATATGTATAATTATTGCAATATTCATTTTGCAGTTATTATATTTGGATTTTTTTAAGATAGATAGATATATAAACAGATTAGTATTTTTTAAGTATGAACCTGTGTCATTCACGTTTTTTTTAAATTCTTTATATCAATATATAATATAAACTTGATATAGTTTCAAATAAAAAGTTTTTAATTAATTATAAAAACTAAATAAAATAGAAGAATTACAAAAATAAAAATTGGCATTACTGAATTCTAATATTTAATATAGTTTTTAAATTATCATCATGTGAATTTGTAATTTAATTTTTTATATATATATATCATTATGAATTTAATGAATTGCTGAATTATATTCAGCTGAATCATCTCTATAAACATGCTTTAGAAATTTAATGTAATTGAAGTGCATTTTTGTATTGTTTCATAAATTAATTGCAATTAGTTTACTTTTGAAAAAAATACTACATGTGGCTGCTGCCAGATACAGTATATCTTGTGAAATGGCAATTTAACCTAACCAAAACAAACCAAACTTTTGAAAAAACTATTATTTCTTTTCAGAAAAGAAACTTTTTTCTTATTTATAATTGAACTGAATAAGTGAATTGAAAAATTACATCTCTCTGTAATTTAATATTCAGAGAAAGTGAATATACAGTGTATTAATTATTAATATCCATTGATTTCTTTTTTCTTTTTCTCTGGTTGAAGAAATGACAAAATATTGGAAGAGACAGATCCTATTCAACTTTAATAAATGAATGATTCTGTATATATTACCTTATAATAAAATAATAATTTATAACAACAATCACAAATAATATTTCTATAGAATAATTGTATTCAATACAAATATTATTATCTTATTTTATTTTACTTGTTTCAATCAGTTTTGAATTTTCTGCATGATATAAATATCAACCAGTTTTCAAAATTAAGCTTCATACATTTTTAAATATATTAACAAATTTTTATGGCTTTCTATTAAAATTTTCCATAATAACTTATATGTAATTTCTTTAAATCAATTTTAGTCTCACAAATTTCAATTTTAGTCTATTTTTTTATAATTATAGCAAAAATTTTTATATTTTTCTTCATTACATTTGAAAAGAGACTAATAGAGGAAAAAATTATGCAAATTGATTTGACAGTACTCATTGTGATTGAATAAATACAAGAAAATGCAATATATGATGATACAAGATAAATAATTTTTTAAGGATATAAAATATTAACAAAGTTACACAAAAATACAAGCACTTTCAATCTCAAATCATAAGGTTTATCATCAGGATGTACAATGAATTGGAATGAAGCACAAGTTGTAGTAACAGCAGAGAGTATATGCAAACAAGTGGGAGCATTGAATGAACTGATGGGATAGTAATAAAATGAAGAAAAATAAACAATTGTGAAATTAAGAGAAGAGTAGAATTGTAATATATAAGAAAAATGGAATAATATAGTAAATGAGGAGATGCAATGAGAGCAGACAAAGAAGGGAATAATAATAAAATGGGACAGAAAATGAAACTGAATAAATAAAACATGACAGCAGTGTTCATATTTTTTTACTATGTGAGCTACTTTTCTGTACTAAGTTATTCAGTGATCTACTCTCTTATATAGATCATGTACAACTATGCAGCCAAATGCACTCACTCACTCACTCTGGAAGATCCACTCTCCCATCCCTAATAACTTTAAAGAAATTAAAAACTTAATTTATCACTTTTTAATATAACAAATAGAACAAGTATATTGGAATAAAATATTTATTTCTCTATTTTGGAAAACCAAAATTAAAAAAAACAACAAGTTGATTACAAACTCATAAGTTACCCAAAATGCTGGTTGATTAAAAAAAAAAAGTTAATGTGAAATTTGGCATTGTTTGGAGCTTGCAATATTTTTGTAGTCATGCTGATATGAAATGCCAATTGCAGACAATCATTCAAATGATCATTTGTAATTTGGTTTCTTGATATTTTATGATATTCATATTTGAAAAATTGGATTCTGACAAGTATGTCAATCCAAAACACAACAGAATTTTTTGCACAATATCAGTTAATATTGGAAACTTTTCATGAGTATATTTTCAAATGATAAGAAAATTATGAAAAATAAATACACAATAGCAATACAGATAGAGAAGTAAAAAATAATACAAAATAATAATAAGTGATTATGTTTTCAATTTTAATTAAATTTGTAAGAAGAAATAAATGAGATCGACTAAAAATCACTCTGCATTTGATGGGTTGAATGTGAGCTACCACTGGAATATAAGAAAGAAAGGCTAATGTTTTTTTTTACACTTTAGAAAATTAATCATAGCAAACCAGATTTTCGCAATATCATTATAGAAAGCTTATTAAACATATGGGAGCATTCACTTTCTAAGCTTCTCTGAAAAGTAAGGATTTAGAGGGACATTAAATACTATTACTTCTGCCTCCTCCCAACCAAGAGAGAAACCATCAATAAGTTCATTTTTTCAACTGGATAGCTAAGTGATAGAATAATAATCAAATAATGTTGCAAGTTTGGTACATTTTGCAAACACAAGACATTGCTTATTCCATTATTCCTCTCCCAGAAGTGAAGACTGCATACAAGAACTTGATTTTAATATCCTAATTTGGATAAACTATGAAATTTTTCCATAAAATCATTATTTTGTTATTCTACTTTTCTATGAGATCATAAAATACCCAATTCATTTTTTCATAATTTGATTGCATTCAAATATTCAATTGCTTGTTGATATGCTATCAAAGCTAAGTCATATTCTGAAAAAATTATTGGGATTATGGTACAGTATTTGAAAACCTTGTTTTAGTTCAAAAATTTAATTTTTAATTTTGTATTAACCTGGAATCAAAACTGTATGTAGAAAGTTATCTAAGTATAGAAGTGCTCTGTTTTATATAATAATATCTTTTAATAATGTTTAACTATATATACAGGGTTGTGCAGGTAAATCCGGAAAAATAGCAATGTAATTAAAAACGACAAAATTGCAAGAAAAAATAAATTTATTATAAAAAAAACTAGATAAAAACATATTTACATT
>WUQG02013877.1:0-11743 GCA_011317285.2 Androctonus mauritanicus | reverse complement strand
AGAAAATTATGATAAAATATGACTTAAAGATTTTTATAACAATTTCACATTACTGTACAGTGTACATATAGCCTACTGAACTTACGGCCAAATCCTGTTACGACCGGTCTGTCGGAACTGATCGTGATCGTAAGTCGAGCACTAGCTGTATAATATCCTATTAAATGGAACATATCTAGTATGCTAAATAATGCACATCTGTATTTATTTCAGAGATCTGAATAAAAGAGTTGCTAATTTTCTAATTAAATGATATTCAATTCATAAAATGTGTTTAGTACTTATAAATTTTAAGTTAAAAATTAAAACTACATTTTAGACTTAGAAATTGCAAGTGTTTTATGTTTGTAAACAGAGTAAAGTCTGTATTTTAAAAAATCTTCTACTACATTATTATACAACACTGAATATTAAATATTGAGAAAACATGATTATATTATTAAAAATATTTTTATTTTGAAATATTATCAAATAAACTGTACTGAATGCTTTCTGCTAAATAAAAGCATAAATGCAATGCTTATATTTTCTTTATTAAAACATTGACGATGATTTATTAAAAAAATTATAGAGATCAAATATCTCAATCTAAAATGCTTGGGACTGAGCATATTTTAGATTTTGATTTTTCTGGATTTTGGAATACATGATATAATGCAGGGTTCTTAACCAGGGGTATCCATACCCCTTGGAGGATGGGAACAAAATGCTGAAGTATGGGACTGGATCTCTGGATACTGATATTTATTTTATTTAATGTATTAATTTATACTTGGATAGTACGTGAATGGAAAACAATAGATCAAGTGAAGGGGGTATGAGACCATATTGGACAATCCATTTGGGTCTGGAGTCATCAAAAGGTTAAGAACCCCTGATATAGTGAAACTGAAGGGAAGTGATGGAATTCAGACTTTTAGAAAAATTCTGTTTTATTTGACCTAAAAAAACAAGAATATAAATGCAAAAAAAAAATGTAAATGTATTTATTTACCATTATGGAAATCTTACCACTTACTCATAGGGTTATCATTATAAAACTTCTTTTGACATTTTTAAACTATATATAAACAACATAGCAGAAAATAAGTGGTGACAGACACTTCACATTGACAATGTTTGATGATTTACTGAATCATGCTAGTATACTACAGCTATGGTCACATTATTATATCATTTTTCACAAACAAATGGTGGTCATAGTCCCATCCCAAAGGACTCCAGATACAAATGTGAAATTATGGGTTTTGGAATGGTGATATTCAATCTTTATTAAACTTTTACAGAATATGTTATATATTTAGAAGAAAAAATTATGAATATATTTCTTATTAAAAAAAATAATTGTGCTATATGAAAAATATTTATATAATGTTTCTGATGCCAGTGGCATGCTTTATATATTCCTCCACATAAGCATGCATTATTTGATTTTATTTTTGCTCATTAAATTTTCCTCATAAAATCATAGTATAGGTTCATTATTCCTCTTGATATATCAAAATTTTTCTAGTAAAAATTATAATTGTTCATATGAACATCTGATATCAATGTAAACTTATATTTTTCTGTAACTTTTTTTAAGCATGTATCATTGCTTTATTTAAAAAATAATCAATAAAAAATACTATATAAAATTTGCAAAACATGATATGGAATTTTATTAATTAAATAAAATGTTCTATGTTAGCAAAAAATATATATATGAGATATTATGGAAATATACTAATTGCAAATAATTACCATTCGGGTATGGAATTATATACTGATAGCAATTGTGTTCAAGATTCCTATCCAAGAAATCTTAAAATTTATAAAAAAATCTTGATTTCTGATTCTCAAGAAAAATTTTTATAAAACTTGGAAATTAAAAAAAAATTCTGTGAATTTGTATCCTAAAATTTCATAGCAATACATTAATTATTTTGGCCCTGCAAAATGTATTCAAGTCAATAAACTAAGTAGATAAGTCATGTGGTTTACCTGCATCACTTCTAGTAACTTTATATTTCAAAAAAAAATTTATCTGAAATTAATCACAAAATAATACTTAAAACAAGCATATAAAACCTAAAATAGCACATAGATGAATAAATTGTACAAAAATATTTAATTGTACAAATATTTAAAATTGCATTTTATTGTAATTTTAAATATTTCTATTATTGTACATGCTGCTACGTTGTGACATAGGCAGATTTATGATAACATTTACATAAACAAAGCCAAAATGAATATTTTATCTGGTTTCTAATCTATTCAGTGTTTTGCCAGAGTAACAATGACATCTATGATATATAGAAGAGTGTATCAGAGGATATGAATGGATAACTAACTCTCAATCATTCTCCAAAAAATCCCATCTTTACCCAATGTATAAAGACATTAGAGTTCTCTTAGAAAATTACATTGTCAAAGCAGGAAATTCCTAAACTTTTTTAGGGGTGTATCTGTTAGTCTAAATCAATGGTTCTCAAACTTTTTGAAGTTGGAGCTCATTTAAAATCCTACAAGTAGGCACACTATATACAAATTTCTGAGAAGTATGTTATCATGTGACCAACAAATGCTACATCAAAAAATGACATCTATATCAATCATCTCTAATCATGTGACATTTCCCGCCTTTCCCTGGAAATGGCTGGCATCATTCACGCTGAGAAAGAATCCACTCAATATTGTCGAAGTATGAATTGTAGATGAATAAAATTGAAACTGGCAACTCTAATTCAATGCAGAATGCGTTCATTGATTTATAAGTACAAGTATTTTTACAGAACATTGCTTATTTTTATTGGAGAGAAATCAAATGTTCACCATTTCTGTAATGAAATGGTATAATAGAGTAACTATATTTTTATATCTGGACACATTTCTCTGGAATACTATAGGGTGCACCTGGAAATCTTCTAGGGCGCACACTTTGAGAACCACTGGTCTAGATAATCAAATATAGCGAAATGTAAAAAATAAATAGTCATATAGATTAAAAAGTTCATATAGGTCTAAATAAGATTGGGCACAAAAATTCCATTTCTGGAATATTTATATACAAACACAGGCTCTGTTTAGCAGATAAACAAATTGACTATTTATATGTATTCAAAAACTATTTTAACACTGTCGGTAATTGTAAAACAATTAGGATTATTTTTCATTATTATTGAAATGTGACCTATTTTTTCAATATAATTAAAAGATTAAATAAAAACAAATATAAAATAATCCAATATTTTTTGTTTTCATTTTGAATGACTTTTTCTGTTTCATTTTTTCATCTTTAGTTTAAAAAAAAATACCTGTTTTAATAAACATTTTTTAGGATCTCAAGATTCTTGAAAATTTCTAAAAGGAAATCTTAAGAAATAAATTAATTACTAATTCAGAAATTCTCAAATCTTGAGAAAGCAAAAATTACAGGAAAACACAATTACTATACAGTGACAGTTTTTAGGTCATGAGGTCAATAATATTATAAATTTTAAATATAGTGATAATGTCCATTTTTTATTGTCTGTCAATATTTTCAGAATCAATTAATGGCAAATCAATGAAAGATGGCATGTTTAAAAAATTAATTATTATAATTAATTTTCAGTAATAATTTGCAATTTTGAATTTTGATTAAATTTTTTCTTCTTTTTGAAAATATGATTATGAGACAATACTCATGCTTATGAGAGATTTTTTTTGGTCATCATAATTGCTATTAAATTAGCTTGCCAAAAATTCTTTTGGAAGATAATTTTTTTATAAGCCTAAACAATGAATGAAGTAAGATTAGATAATTTTTTTTATTCATTTTAATAAATTTATAGAAATTTAATATAACAAATAAATATACATAAAAAATTTTTTTTTAATTAAGATCTTGAAATGAATCTAAAAGTCATTAGCAAGCATCATAATTTCACACAATCATTATCTTCATGAAAAATCCATTATACAATATTATATTTTGCTATATTGGACAGATTGTACCTTTCTTCGGTATATATAGATGAACTATATCAATACTAATGTTTTGTACAATGATGTAGAGAGACTATCATTGGATTTTATGAAAGATGAATCATTTGCATACTGATTTGAGAGAAAACAGATATAAGAAATATATATATTTCTTTAGTGATCAATCAAAGAACAAAGAACAAACCAACAATAAATATTAAGTTCTTTGATTTTAATGAAAATTTAATATTTTTTGAGATTTTCAAGCAAAAGTAATGATAACTATAACACTTGGAAAATAGAATATTAGTTAATCTATCAACAATGAAAACTGATAAATACATTTACAAAAAAACTAAAGATAAATTATATATAGCTATAGAATAATAAATTGCATATTTAAAACTATATAACCAATATGACTGCATTTATAGAATAATGATCTTTTGGATATATAAAACTCTACTATAGATGAATTAAAATTTTTTAATATTAAAACTATCATAAATTAATAACAAACAATAGAGATTCATTACCAATCACAATATTTTCCAATAAAGATAATTAGAACATTACAATACCATTATTTCACTTAATAAAAAAATATATAAAAATTATAAAGTAGGTCCCTAACTTAAACAGTTTAATTCATCCAAAAAGTGTGTAAATCAAGCACCATATAAATCAAATAATGCTAAAATTTGATATACACAATTAGGTGCATTAACAAACAGAATGGTCAAATGAAATTTATAAGTATACTTTAAGCATAGATAAGAAAATTTAAGGCCATAAGTGATATTTTTGAAAAATAAAAAAATAAATTGTTTAATGAATTTTTTTATTCACATTTTATGGAAATTCAATAAAAGTGATGGAGAGACTATGCATCCGTGTATCTCAAACTGCATAAATCAGGGATCTATTGTATTTTGAAATATATATAATTTATAAATAATAGTATCTTTTCAATATAAATTTTAATAATTGATTAAGTTTATTTATAATAGTTTAATAAAATTTTATTAAAACTTCAAAACATATATTTTATAACAAATTATGAAATGCTGTGTAAATTAGCTTTGTGAAATTTTATCATAAAACAGTTGGCATAATAGCTGCAGAAGTTAAATAAAATAAAATAAGAAATTAATTTTAAAAATTTAAATTATTAAATATAAAACTATTTAATTAAAATTTTTTAAATTAAATTTTTATTTTGTTCTATTCAACTTCTGCAATTATTGTGCCAACTTCTATATAACAAATTAAACTACAATAATAATTAATTAATTTAAAGAATTTTTAAATTAAATATATAAAACAATGATAAAATGCAGAAACATGTAAACTGCAAAATAAATATTTGCTACAAATATGGCAAATATTGCACATGTTTATAATAAACAAATAATTTTAAAAATTTGCCAAAATGTTGTGTAAAAAATCTTTTCACTGTAAATTTGATACAATGAAAAGTTATTATTATTAAAACTCAATAATTACAAAAACTAATTTATATTTTTTGGAAAATTGCCAACTAGAGAGAGAGAATTTAATTATAATAAATTAATAATTAATATTTGGCATATTATTAAAATTATATATCTTTATACAAATTAATTATATAAAAATGACTAGAGATTCATTTAAATATATAATTTTATAAACTATATAAAATAAAAAAAAATTCAAAAAATATAGAAGAAATCTAAGTAGAATCCATTTTAATTTGTATAAAAGTATTTAATAAATTTAAAGTCTAGTATGTTGCCAAAAAGTTTGTTTCAAACGTTCAGCAATGTGAGGTTTCTTCAGCACATCTTGCACATGATTGATGAGTGTCTCTCTCTTTATGTCAATAGCTAATACCTATTAAATTTTTATATATATTTATTTAATAAATTATTTCTTTCTTTACTTACATAATTTAGAATTAAGGTTTCAATTAAATAATCTATAGAAAATAAATTAATATTAAAAGATATATTTACATATATTTAGAATACTTTTATATACTTTATATACAGATATATCCTAATATATCTTACATTATGTATAAAAATATTCATAATTACAAAGTAAGTTATATTTTAAATACAAAAATTTTAAACAAAATTGTATTTTAACTATTAGCACTAATAACTAGCAATTTGTTAGTTATTAATTTAATTATTAATTTTATTAAGAAATGTTTTCAGTTTTTGCCATATTTAGAATGATAAAGACTGAAAACATTTCTTAATAAAATTATGCTATTCCAAGAATTTAAAATCAAAATTCAAAATACAGAATTTAAAATTAATCTTGTAACAATATAGATAACAGAAATTATTTGTGCATACTATACAATGTTCTAAAATATAATTATAAAAAGATAAAATTGAAATAAAGATAAAATAAGATAAATTTGGCTTCAGAAAAGTCCTGTAAATATTGTGGGTGTAGATATGTAATTTCCACATTACAGACTTGGATGTCTAGGAACACTTAAATATTTTTACTCAAAGTTTTGCTTGTGTACTTTTGTCCATCAATAAAGTTTATTAAATATTTTAATTCTGATTATATGCATCATCTAAAAATTGGAGTATCCAATGATTATTTAGAATAAATTTTCAATAAATTCTAAGTAATATTTATAATATTCTTACAATTCTACAATTTAAAAAAATTTTTTATATCATAAGTTAAAAAATTTTCTTATGGTGCATTTTTTTTTAATAAGAAATTAATTTATAATTCTCAAGAGTTAAAGAGTATAAAAATAATAACAACAAAAATACCATTGATATTATCAACATAGTGGTCATTATAATGAGATATCCAGAAAGACAGTCTATTAATCTCAAATGATATCTTTCACATCTGATGGTCAAAGTTTTTCCAACTTCTGATAAACAAGATATATCAGCTGATTTTCTCTAACACAGAATTATTTCTTTGACAGAAATGTTTTAAATTTCCAGAGAAATTTGCACTATAAAGAGATTACAAAAGATTGTCCCAAAACCATCTGTAGGCATAAATTTTGGATTCTGCTTATTGTTTTCTCTTTCCCCGTCAAAAGGAGTTGAATTTCAGTAGCTTTGCTGACAATTGCTTTGTTCCAGTAATAAATAAAAAACATATATACTGAAAAGGAACACTATGAAATTATGGAACACTCTTTGTAATTGGAGAAATTAAAACTAGCTGAAGTTTAATTCAATAAAAACTCAAATTATATTAGTTACAAACTAAAAAAAATTAAATATCCATAAATGTAATTGTATGAATATTTAATTCCATTATTTTATCATATTTATATTTAGTGATATTAAATTATTTTATAGTGAAAAGGTGACTTAAGCATACATAAGAAAATTTAAGGCCATAAGTGATATTTCTGCAAAAATTAAATTGTTTAATGAATTGTTTAAATTGTTTATGGAAATTCAACAGGTACAAAGAGACTTGCACATTCATGTAACTCTATTCTTCTCTATTCTTTAGTAGGTCTTCAAATTATGCTCTATTCAACAGCATAATTTGGAGACCTACTAAATAGGAAGTTTTGTGAAGCTTAAAATATAAGAAATATGATGTTAACATTTTTTGTATATTTGATTTTGTGTATAACTTTTTCTATATTATACTTTTTACAATCAAAGAAATACTATAAAAGTAATTTAAAGTATTATAGAAATAGAAATTAATATAAATTTATCCATGTTTTATAGAATAATATAATTATTTTGACTACTACTGTACTGTCTGTCCAAGTTAGCTGTGTGGGTTCAGACTGTGCATGCCTTACCTAGACTGGTCTATTGTGTAAAAACAGGAACATTTGTTGTTAAGTTGATACGGTAAGCATCAGCTTAGAAAAAGAAAATTTATTTTTTACATTATATTAAAATTTATATAAAGGATTTTTCAAAAAATAACAACAATTCAACCTATCTAAAAAAACTGTACATCTACTAATAAATATTCTGTTTTTATTCGAGGTTATAGAACCCCTTTGTTGTAAATGAACTTGTTCCAGTTTGTGACGTTTTCCTACACAACTAACTTGGACAGACAGTATACTGCTATATATCATATTTGTCTGCTATATATCATATGTATACTGCTGTATATCATATTTGTCTTTTAGCTAGATAATGCATTTAAACTTTTATTTGCATTTAAACTGTTTCATCTCTTAGTTTCACTGAAGTTACATTTTAAGATAACTGTTTTCTATTTTCATTCAGGTTTAGACAGCTTTTCATGTTTTTCCTCATAAGCAGTCAAAAACTGTAGGTGACTTATAAAACCAATCAATAAAAACTGATGAATTACTTTACTTAGGTAATTCCCTAGCAATTTTATCAATAATTCAGCTGTTTCAGATTTTTTTTATAAATTTGTTATAATAAACCTCTAATTTTAGAATGTAACCAATGAAAACTTTATATCCTATAAATAATTTTATATCGTATATTTTGAATTTTTTCCTAAATATACTGAGAACTGAATTCTGTTCAAAAGTCAAAAATTCCTTTTATCAATTGTTAGATAGAATTAGGATAGTGTGAAAGAACATATCTGATTTATATGATCTGATATAAGTAATCATAATTTGCCAGTGCTCAGTGATCATATTTAATTATCATTTAAATGAAAATTAGAAAGAATCTCTTTGAAATTATTCTTACTCAAAAAGGATAACAAAAGTTGATTGAATATAAAAGCATATGTTGACCAGTAATTGTTTAGTTTGTTTTTTCATTAAGGATGAACAAATAATAATACAACAACTACTATAGATTTCTAACATGTTTTCTATTTCTTATGCAGATAATGTGAGAAAATAGTACTTTATTCTCTTTCTTCATCTTAAAAACTTTTATTTTTTAATTATATAATTTAGTTCTTGTTTAAATTGTAATAGTGAAATGACATTAAATGAAGTTTGCTGTACAATGTCTACAAATGTAAAATTTTCAGTGTAAGTGCTACAAAACAATTTAAAAATTCCCATATTTAGTTTTTAAATCAAAAAATTGATTCTGACCACTATAACCTTTGTTTTTAATTCATAAAACTAATTCAGAATACATTAATATAGTGGTATATAATGCCTTAAAAAAATCTGAAATTTTGCACATTCTTTTTAGTCAATAGATGCAACAAATTCAAAAAGTCCTAAACTTTTAAGCACTAACGAACAGACCTTTTATGACTCAACACAAACAATTTTTATTCATAACAGTAGCGCTTTTGGTCTACATGCCATCTTCAACTTGATTAAAAAGAGCTGAAGATGGCATGTAGACCGAAAGCGCTACTGTTATGAATAAAAATTGTTTGTGTTGAGTCATAAAGGTCTGCTCATTAGTGCTTAAAAGTTTAGGACTTTTTGAATTGTAATACCGTGAAGAGCAGTAGAAATTACTTTTAACTTTCTGAAGATGCCACAAATATTCCAAAAATTATAGAAATCTATTTATTATGTTTCAAAATAAATTTTTCATTGATGGATTTAACCTAGAATAATCTTTTATATATAATTAATACAAACATAAATTAATTTTAGGAAACACTCACTGGATTTAAATGGATGGCTAACAAGGCTTGTGAATTAATGGAAAATGGAAAAACAGTATTGTTTGCTTTTGAAGAAGCCATTGGTTTGTTTATTTTTATTTTTTTTTTTAAGATGTTGAATATAATAAGCTTACACAGAACCAAAAATTCATTAAATAATATGCAATCAAGTACTTATTGGTGTTGTTCATATTTTTGTATATATATTCAATCAGAATAATTGAAACTTATTCAAAATCTTTTGTTTAACTTGAAATTCATATATTATCTCTGTAACTCATATGTGCATACTTGTATATCATTTCGTCTTTGTCTGAGAACTTGGGGGCTCAGAATTGCTGTTGTTTAATAACTTCATCATCAGATGGTACTAAGCAGTAAAACAAAAGTTAATATATAGGTTACCTGCATTATTTAGGTTTAAAGAAAAATAAATATAAACTATTATGAAACACTTATTCTTCTGTTTTTTTATTTTTTTTTGTTTTTTCATCATAAGCTTTATTACTGTAACTATGGTATTTATCCTGTGATAAGATCCAAATTCTTTCTTTGGACTTTCATTACTGCAGTGTGTCTTAGCCATGTTTACAGTAAAACTAACAATGAAAATATTCCATGAAACTCAAAGAATTAATGGAAGTGTAACCAAAAAGTTTGAATAGAAGTACAAAAAAGTATATTACAATAAACTTATTAAAATGAAGAAATTGATAAAGAAAACTGAGATTCAACATCACTTACTTCAGACACAACAAAGTTTTTAATTCCATAAGAAACAATAAAGACAAGATAGACTTAAAAAAATTAAGAGACATGCATACAATCCCATGTTACAATGAAGACTAAGATATATGTAGAGTATACAGTCATCTACAGAAGTCAGTACAAGAACTTATGAAAGATGTTGAAAAAGAGATATATATTACAGCACTTGCACAAAGAGTAGTCACTTGCACTTAAGTTTTAAGTGGGACCACTTGAGAGTAGTCAAAAGAATAGATGGTGATGAACAAGGAAGAATAGAAGTGGTGCAAATATATAGAATGATTAAAAAACAAACAAATAGCTAATATGACCCTCCAGGGGACTTTAGTAGGGTGTGGAAACGGAATGCAAGAAATGCAAACTAATTATTAATTTCTTGTCACTTAATAATAATAATAATAAATTATAGTATAATTTATAATAAGTTATTTGTAGTAAAGAATCTGTAAATTATCTAGTATGTAAAGTTATATGAGCATGTCCTAGAATAGTTAAAATTTTGGTGAGTTAATAATCATATTTTAATAACATTTATATTACAAGGATATATAATCTTATGTTAGCCAAGAGACCTAAATGTTTTTGCATTCCGATGTTTTTGTAATGTTGAAAATTTTTTGATTTGCTTTGTACTCTATATAGTATGTTCTAAGTTTGTGTTCTGTTTTGTGAACTAATGTTGGTTGTAAAGCTGAAAGTACTTTTGTAATAGACTTTTTTTTTTTTTTTTCAAGTTACCTGCTTTAAGACTAGTTAGTTATTTAAATATACTTATGCTATTATTAGTATATAAAGTAAATATGAATTAATTTTATTTTATTGAATATTATTAATGATAGCACTCCAGAACTGATACCAATGTCATGTATATGGTGGATTGATGATAAATATTTTCAATAACAGATTTATATATTTATATTATGAAATATATAATTTAATTTTCTATTTTAATTTAGAATACAAATGATAACTAGAAATATTAATAATTTAAAAAATAGCACAAGATTGCAGAAGTTAAAACACTTTGCAAAGATTTTATTTAATTTTGTCAAATAATTTTGAATTATTTTTCAAATTACTAGTTTACAATTGTACAGAAGCAGAAGAATGCAAAGAAACATTTAAAGGATAATTTTATGTATTTGTTCTGAAATGTTAAAAATGATAATTTTGAAGTAGAACAATATGCATATTAATTGTAACTATTTTAAATTTAATAATATAATCCTATTCTTATATAGATTCTGTATTTTAAACTGTTCAATACAGAATTAATTTTTAAATTAAACAAATATTTCAATCTAGCAACTTATTATTCTTATTTAAATTCATTTTGCATGCTGCTGCTGATCATGTAGATCAGCGGTCTTCAAACTTTTTTGACCGAGTACCCTTATGACGAAAATAATCATAAATCGTACCCCCTAATTATATCTAATATATATAA
>WUQG02013866.1:0-11743 GCA_011317285.2 Androctonus mauritanicus | reverse complement strand
CTCCAAACAAGCACTGTAGCAAAGCATACAATTTTTATATGGTATAACGTTTTCGGATATTATATATCCCTCCTCAGAACCATAACTTAACAGTAAATACAGAATAACTTCTTTCTCCGAAAATGTTATATCATATAAAAATTGTATGCTTTGTTACAGTGCTTGTTTGGAGATTTTACTATAATGGCCCACTACAAAACAAATACTAAATACAATTTTTATATTTCACCTTTTTTTCATAAAAGTAAAAATCCTCTTCTGATTTCTTTCTTATAGATCTATATTAGTACCTGATTTCAAAAACAGGTACTAATATAAATCTTTTGTATATGGACACACACAAAAACACAAATCTCTATATAATCTACAGGTTTTTTTATTAGTTTTTTCACATTCATTTAAGTGATATAAAATATCAAAAACTAGAAACTTTTCAGATTTATAAAATAATTTATTATATATTTTAAATATAAGAAATATATTTTAAATATTTCTTTAATAAAATAGAATAATATATAGTGAAATGATATAAGCAAATAAATTAAAGGAATAATTAAAGAAATAATTTTCTTCTCATCATGCAATATCTTTTAAATACAATTAAATTAATTTGTTAATCTTTCAAAAAATTAATTTAATTGTATTTTTATGAATAACCTATCTTTTCAATTATTTTTTGTTATAAAGACTAATCAAAGATGAAAAAGAATAAGTCTCAGTAAAAGAAACTATAAGCCAGATTCATATAAGCAGTCATTAGAATTATTAATTTGGACTAATTAAATATTTATTATTATATAATTTAAACAATTAAAATTTTGTAATTTAACAAAATTTTGATTATAATAATTGGTCATAAATAAGTTTAATATATCAAAACTTATTTATGACCAATTATAATTTTTACCAGTTACTATCAGTAGTTGTTACCAGTAATAGTTTGTATTATTAAGTTTATATAATGTCTAAACTTCCTTATGTAAGATGATCATTGCTTGCATTTTTTTAATCTAAAAACAAACATAAAAACTCTGAAGTCAGACAAATTTTTTTGTATTGGCGTTTTTATTAGTAAATATTTCAGGCTTAACTAACAAGGAGAGGACCAACCTCCACCCTCCCAAATTTTGCTGAAATTTTCTTATATTATAGTACACAGTTGTCAGTAATACACAGTAAAATAACTCTTGCCAATGTGCAGTAGTTTATGAGAAATCGTCGTTTTTACTTTTCCATCAACATTAAATAATTAACACAACATTATATCACAATTTCAGATTATGATCCTGGTTATGTGGAACGGCGGTAGACTACGGAGCAGACCGTCCTGGGTTCGAAGCGCACTTCTCACTTTTTTTTTCCCCTTCCTCTTTCCTTTTCCACGGTTAATAATTTTAATAACAAAATTATTTAATATTTGTGAATAATTGTAAGTTTATCAAACATAAATATAAAACAATAAATTTTATTACATACATTCAAGTACTTTTAATACATTATTGTAAGAAATTGTAATAACTACTACAATCGTTAGTTTCTGAAGGTTAATTTTACATTAACTGTCCGAAGTTTGTGTAAAATTTTTACACACACTTGGATGATAGTTATCAAAAAAACATATAAAACAATGTCATTCTTGACATTTCATTGTTCTTGTCATTTAGATTGTTAAAGATTGTTAACAATGTTAAATGTGTTAAAGATTGTTAACAATCTAAAGATTGTTAAATGATTGTTATATTGACATTTAAATGTTAAATGATTGTTATATTGTCAATCTAAGAATGAGATTGTTAATGTCAATCTAAGAATGAAAGATTGTTAAATGTCATTCTTGTTTTTTGTTAAATGTCATTCATCCCAAAGCTGAAAAGGAGTTGAAAGCATCATATCTATAAAGGATGTTTTCTTCGAAGATTAGCATGCACTCTGTGAATCTAATGAAGACAATGATATAAGTTTGTAAGAGCATCTTTAGTATTCATTAGAGTGAATTCTGAGAAAATATAGCCCATATAGATCACATTCCCCCAATCTGATATCTGATTATGCACAATTATGCAGTTAAATGCACACACTCACTTCAGAGAACCCACTTTCCCTGCCCTAAAAACTTTAAAGAAACTAAAAACTTGATCTGTTTAATTAAAATTTATTTATCACGTTTAATTATTTTAATTCAACAAATGAAACAAATATATTGGAATAAAATATTTATTTCTCTATTTTGGAAAACCAAAGTTAGAAAAAACAATAAATTCATTACAAATTCATAGATTATAGGAAATGCTGATTGATTAAAAAAAGTTAATGTGAAATTTGGCATTGTTTGGAACTCACAATATTTTCATAGTCAAGTTAATATGAATAGGCCAATGGCAGACAATCATTCAAATGATCATTTGTAATTTAGTTTCTTGATTTTTTTATGACATTCATATTTGGAAAAGCGGATTCTGACAAGTATGTCAATCTGAAATACGTCAGAACTTTTTGAGCAATATCAATTAATATTGAAAACTTTTCATGTGTATACTTCCAAATGATAAGAAAATTATTGATTTGACAATTTTAACAAAAAATAAATAAACAATAACAATACAGTTAAAGAAAATTAAAAAATAATACAAAGTAATGATAAATTATTATAATTTCAATTTTAATTAAATTTGTAAGGAGGAATAAACAAGAGATGAACAAAATATCAGTCCATGATTGATGGGTTGTATACTGCTAATATATACACTTTCCATCTTATTATATGTTGTTTATGCTATATGCTGTTTATATATATATAAACAGCATATAGCATTATTTGTGTATATATATTGCTGTTCATGTTATATCATAATCTATATATAAATAAATATCCCTAAATATTATATACATAAACATCACTATGTTTATTCAGTATAAACCATATTGAATAAACATAGTGATGTTTATATATATATTATTTAGGGGCAATTCTTCTGTGAACTTTGTTAAGAGGGTAGTACATTTCTTTTCTTTAATTTCATTGGTCAGGCATTTGTTAAATTCTTTAATAGAGTATTTTTTGGGCTTTTTCCATCATCAGTAAAGCTACCAAATAATATGCACAAGACAAATGCCTGATCAATGAAACTAAAAGGGAAAAATATATTATTTTCTTAACAGTTTATGATTGGTTCTTAAAACTTGTATTTTCTTTTTCCTTTAGTTTTTATTATAAGCTTAAATTTGTCAAGCAAACCAGCTAATACTTTTGTTTGTTTTAATCATTATAGAATAGAGTTTATGTAAAAAGTTTGCTAAAAGTTAACATAATGCAAAGTAATGTTGCATTATGTTAGACATTCTGCCATTTGTTAAAAGAAAAAACAATTTCTGCACTAGATAGAAAAATATATTAAAGTATTTTTCTGCCTAGTGTGGAACTGTTTTTTGTCTTTTAAAAATACAAACTAATTAGCTGAATTAATTTCAAAAATTGATATTCAAATCAAACTTCATATAATCATATAAACTTATTTAAATTGGAACTAACAATTCTAATTGTTAGCTCAAATTTAAGTGAGATTTGAAGTAATTGTTTTCATAATGAATTAAGTTTATGAAGGTGATTTAAGTATGTATGCTCCATTTATAATTTATTATTGTAAAACTTGCAGAATCTGTAAATTCCTTTTTGTTTAATAAATTATCATGCATTACTTTATATCAAATCATTTTTTAATAAGAGAAACTTTAATATTTAATAATTAAAAAATAAAAAGTTACTCTTTTAGTTAAAAATTAAGTTATATATTTTGTGAATGTTTATATTAATTCAGTTTATTAAATCTTTTTAGCTACCTTGAAAGCAAAAGAATTTTATTTCCAAGATTTTTCTTTATTTCTGATTCTGTATTGCTTGAAATATTGGGCCAAGCAAGTGATTCACATACTATTAAGGTACTATCAAAATGATGAATATAGTATAATAAATTGTATTATATAATTGAAATTATATGTAGTTTCCCATAGGCCAATCATATTTGTTTTTTAAACATTAATTTTCTCTATTAAATACCTAACATTTAAAAATATGTAAGTTTAATTTCTGAAATATGATAAATTTTAAAAATCACATTATCATATTTATATAATTTAGTACACAATAGATAGTAATATGATTCATTATAGATATTATTTATAATGAATCAAACTATCATATATTGACAAAATATATAGAAAAAATTTATATATTTTGTCAATATATGATAATTCTATTTATAAATGATAGTTCTTCTATAAAATAAATTCTATAAAGAATTTATTTTATAGAAAGAATTTTTTCAATTCTAAGTGTTATTAGACTTATGAAATTTTATCAGTTTATTTGAAAAATACTTCTCTTCAATAAAATATTTAAAAAGAAATCCTTAGAGTGAATTCTGAGAAAAAATTTCTTAAATTTCATTTTTATTTTTAAAATATTATTTTATTTTGCAATAAAAGTTGATTAGAATTATTTATAGACAATACAAAATAGCTTCTAATGATATTAACCAACATTTTATATGTCTAATATTAGTAGAAAAAAACTGATAGAATTTAGAGATTATTAGAAATAAAGATTGTTAGAATCTAAAATTCAAAAATTTTTAAAAATAACTTTTGTAAATATATGGACTCCTTAACTTATGCAAATCAAGTTTCTGTAAATTTGATTTCACATAGAAAATTTTGATGAGCAAAATATTTTAAAAATGTAATTTAGTGTAGAATGCAATATAGTTCAACCACTGATTTTCTAGCATCTTTTGTTAAATTAGACACTTTACCAGACCAACAAAGATCACCTAATAATAATTCATCAGTACACCTCTAACTTACTGATTATATCTCTCCCATACTTTCAAACATCATGAATCATTAAATATTAAAAAAAAGTTAATAAAATTAGTTTATGAAAAATACCAAGGGACTGGATAGAATTGCTTATTATAGATATTATTTGTTATACATGAAAATATAAAAAATATACATATGCTTATGAATAATTTCGTATATTTGTGTTTGTGTGTTAATATTATATTTATGTTGCTTAATTTTCCTGTTTTTATTCTATTTTTGATATCTGGCAATATGGAAAAGGAAGATTATCCAAATTTTAAATAGAGTATATATAAAAATATTTTAGTAGTTCAAATATAAATAAAAAATCAACAATAAAAAGTAAAAGTTGCCATATATTTGAACTTTAAGATAAAAGTTAACTTATTGATGACATTCTTTATCAAAAGTCTATCATCTTATTTATTGTTCTAACACAATCACTGTTTGTGTTTACAATATGTTTCTGTTTAATTATTTCAATTTTCCACATATAGTTTTATTAAATGCAATTTTAAACTGACTGATATTTTTAAAAATAATTTTATTTTGAAGAAAATATTGTATTTTCCCAGACATATTTATGACATGCAATTTATATGCAACAAAAAATTCTTATTATTTATAAACACATAAAATTATTTATATTAATTTTTAATACAAATAATTGCACAACTATTTACAAAAAAACCTTGATAAATTACATTGATCTGCACATTGTGCAATCATTGCATGACTGATTACATTTCTATTCAGTTTGTTACTGCAAAACTTTCTTTGCATGATTTATTTCATTTTTTAATTCACTATTTGAATAATAACCCTGAGAAGACTCAAAATAATAGAAAAGTTTCTTCTAAAATTTTTCTGACATTTGCTAATAAGTGCTAACTAATTTGCTTTCTTTAATAAAATCAAGACAGAGAAATTACACAAATTTTTTTTCTAATTTTCATTTGTAAATTTTGAGAGGAAAATTATGTAATGGAAAATATTTCACAATTAAATAATTATTTAGATAAATAATAAAAATAATTAGATATTAAACCAAATTAACATTTTAGATGGCATGAGAAAATTTTTAATGCCAATATAATAAATTAAAATTTTTATTTTAACCTCTATTTTTATCCCCTAACAATTTATTTATCAAAATATTGTATAAAATTTTACATGAATAAATATTTTATTATTAAGGTGCTATTCAATTTTCAAAAATATGTTTTATATTTTGTGTTTCAAGGTAAAAATTAAAATTATTTTTGTGTCAAATATATAATTAATATTCAGATTGTTAAAATTAAAGATATGTTGGTATTTAAAACTATTTTACAATTCTACTAAAAATTACTAAAAAATAAAAAATAAAAAATAACTAAAAGAAAAAATAAAAATAACAATAATCTTTTATTATGTAATTCTGCATGTATTTTTCATTTGGAAATTTTTCAGTTATACATTCTAAATTCATTTTATCACTTATATCATGTTCAATTACAATGTAATGATTAGCTGTTCCTGATCCATGTTGAACATAGATTTTTATAATTTGAATTTTGAAAATGATTTCTTCCTACTGGCTAACGATATTGGAAATATCATTAAAATTTTCAAAATTATATATAAATTGAAATATATTGATTTCAAATTATTTGAATAAATATACTTAGAGTATTAAAAATAACTGTATTAGAATGATGGTAAATAAAAAAAATTATGTTATCTACTAGTTTCAAATGTTTGGCAGTAAGTTAAAATAATAGATACAATATTTAGAATATTGTTATTAATATGATTTTTGATATCTGCATATAATAATTGCTACCTAGTTTAGTAGCTGCAGGGATACTGTGAGACACTCCTATTCTTGAGCACCTGCTCAACAATGCTTACCTTGCTTATTACACAGTGAGCCACCTGAAGACATTTAACTTTCACTATTATATAAAAAATTAATTTTTAGATGATAATTTTGAAACTATTTACCAGTATATTAAATACTTATATATTTATATATATTATGTAAATAGTATTTAATAAAATTTAAATGTTAATATACAATAGACTCTGATTATCTAGAATAGTCAGCAAATTAATTTCTCTGGATAACTGATTCCCTAGATAATCTACAAAATACACAGAAAATACTAAAAATATCAGAATTATAGACAATATATATTTAATATTAAAAAATAAATAAATTGCATACATACAAACAAATTCAAATGTTCTATTATTTATTCAAAAAGAAAACAAGAAATTTATTTATTGATATCAAGAAATTATTGCAATATTTATAATTTTAATTTGATTCTAATTTTGATTGCTAATTATTTAAAATTTACCTTGAACACTGATTTTCTAGTATCTCAGTTCTGGGACATTGCTGGATTATCCATTTTGCCAAACAAAAAGGTCACTTAATAATAATTAATTTATCAATATACTTCTGACCATCTAATTATACACTTCCCATGTCTTTAAAATGCAATGAATCATTATAAACTTAAACATATGCAATAAAATTTAGTTATATAAAGAATGATGCTTTTTATAATTGAATTACTATACCTCCTGCTTGGATATAATTAGATTATTAATTATAGATATTATTTGTTATATTTAAGAGTGAAAAAATGTTCATATGTATAAGAATAATTTTTGCATTTATGTGTATGTTATATTTTAATTTCTTCCTTTTTGTTCTATTTTTGATATCTTACAACATGATTATATAAGATTATTTATAAAAATATCTTATTAGCTCAAATATAATACAAAATAGTAAAAAATATAAATGACATATATTTAGCCTTTGAAATAAAACTGACTAGCAAGGATACCTGTGTTGCTTAGGAATTTCAGCTATATAGTTTTTGACAACTCTTACTCCATCATGATATCAGACACCCTGACTAGTTTTAACAACGGAAAATGAAAATGATACAGAAGATAATTTTAAATTATTTAAATTTTAATTTTAGACAAAAGGAATGAATTTATACAAAGGAAGGAAATAGGAAGGAAATCCATACATTGTGTGGTCTACTAAGAGATTGAAAGATGGTTCTCAATGAGATAGGGCCAGACCCCATAAACTTATAAACTTTTTAGGTAGTAGTAGTAAAAGGAGGAGGAGCTACCCGGCCCAAGCACTGTGACCAGCAATGGTCTATTGTGCACAACTTTTTGGGTAAGTTTATGAAGAATTTATGCAAAAGTATCATTTTATCATATAATTCATTTATAGCATTTGAGATCAATTGGCTAATTACAATGCATCACACTGTGATGATAATGATGTCACAGTGGCATCAGTTATTTGTTACTTCATCATAACTTTTCATTAGTGCAACTCTGGCATTATCTCAAATTTAGTTTGACTCTGAAGGATTTAAATGAAAGCATTTCATTGCCATTCAAAATGTCTCAACCTCTAGGGCACTCTCAACCCAAAGTAGCCTATGTTAACTATGGGGTCAAAGAAAATCTATAAGTAAAATTTAATCCCAAGAGGTCAAACAGTACAGGAGCCTTTGCAGAAGATAGGCAGATAACAGATACATATAAACATAGCATTTTATATATATATTTATATAATAATATTAATGATGTAACCATTTCATAAGTTGGGGAATGGCTATACTACAAATATCATCTTTTGATTAAATTTTTATATAATATACTATGTATTTTTTGATTATTCTTATTTTTAAATATGTTTTCCTTAGAATCATCTTCTCAGTATATTTGATAACATTAATTCAATAAGATTTTCTGAAAAAGAATATGATTGTATGGAAGCAGTATATTCTAGAGAAGGAGAAGAAATTGTGGTTTGTAATTTTTTATTAATTAAAAATATAGGAAATTTTAATTATGATATTTTCTAAAAAAATTACTGAATAGTTATGCATTGTTTTTCAATAATTTTCAAATAGTTACAAAACCATGTAATGGCTAAAGGAAATATAGAAATTTGGCTTGGAGATTTGATGACAGAACAACAAAAATCCCTTAATGCAATTATATTACAAGCTTATAATGATATCAATGTTGAGGAATTTGATTTAATTAATTTTATGAATAAATATATTGCTCAGGTTAGTTATTTATTTATATTATAAAATATTATATATATTTCATATATAAGCTGAGAAATTTTTTGTGAAAAGAAAACTTTGAAAAAGGAGAGTCAACTTATAAACAGGAAAATCAAAAATTAGAAAATTTTTTGGAGATCATAAAATTCACCATCTGAATCATGCCACATTCCCATTATGCCTTCATGACAATCATGCAATCTGTCATATTTTTTCATAACATAGATCTTACTGATTTTTTTCAATTTTTTTATTAAAAATATCTGAGTTCCAAAAAACAGCACAAAAGCAGTGTGCTGTTTTTTGGAACTTTTATAATAGAAGTGAAGCAGTATTAGTTTTTTGTTCTTAAAGTTAAAAATATCTGAATATATATGACTGTATATAGCAATATTTTGGTATGTATCTAAATATCAAATATTACACAATATGATCAAAAACACATAATGTGATAATTTTATGTCTTCTTTCTGCTGTTACACGTCTACCATATTTATTTCAAAAAATACTTATTTCTTTTCAATTCTATTATTAAAAATATGCATAGATAGTTGAATATTCATTTTTAAATGCATTCAAAAATATTAATTTATTGGGCTTTCACAAATGAATTGGAAATGTGTGGACTGATCTTTTTTAATGAATAAACATGGCAGCAACTACTGTACATATCATGAAGTTGATATTAAGTGAAAATGTGATGATCTATATATCATCATTTCTGATTTATGCATTTTCTGATAGTTCTGATCATTTAGAAAATACAGGATGATTATTTTACTTATTTTTATTTTTCTGATTTCAGATATCAGATCTGTGCTTCTGTTGATCATATGTGAACTGATCAGTTTTCTATTCCATCAGTTGTGAACAAAATTTCCATAGCATATTTTGGTTCTGATTTTTTATTATTTAAACTTTGTTAAATATATTTTTGTTGAATTTCAGGAATAATGGAAACTTGTAAATATTTCTTTGATTTAGTATTTCTATTGAACAAACATTTCAATAAAATTTTATTGTAGAGAAAAGCAATTGGACACAATGAAACACTATCTCTATTCTGCTCTCTCTTCATGTTGCATTGTAATGTTTCAATAATATAAGTCTGGAATTTTGTCTAAGTGGGCATATTTATTCCAATAGTGAACTGGATTTTGAAAAATTTCTAAAGTTATAAAAGAAATTATCTATTCATTTCAGTAAATGTCATATTCTTTTAATACTTTGAAGTTGGGTATTGGCTTATATATTATTCAGATTATTTACTGGTATTTAAATTCTGAAGTTGGAAGATTGGCTTGTCTACAGATCAGCTTATACTTGAGTATATATGATATATTTATATCTTATTCTTAAATAATTAATATTAATAATATTAGTCAAATATTTTTATATTTTATTTGAATATGCAAACATTTTCAAATACTTATTAAAAATATATTCTGAACTCTAATTGTGATAAGAAAAATTGATATATTTCATTGTATCATAAATAACTCAATATAAATGAACCATTAGATTATAATTCAGCAATATGCATACTTCTTTTGTGTCTAAAATCTGAATTATATTGTGTTACTAGATCTAAAAATTCAAAATCAAAAACAAAATGAGCAAAAAATGAGAATATTTTTGTTTTCAAAACAACTATGTTTTTTAGGTTAAATTTAGTATCATAAAATTAGTTTTACAAAATAATATTATCAATATAATATATATTACACAGATTGTATAAAATGTAAAATTATGAAATTCATTATTTATTTTCTCTAAATTTCCAAAATTGAATGCCATTAAAAATGGGATTATGTTGAATTTGGTAAAATTAAGATACATAAATGTTATCATATATAATAATAATAATAATAATAATAATAATAATCCCTCCTGAATCCTGCTAAGCTGCCTCAAACTGGCAGAGGGGTGTACTTGGGCGGAATGGGCAATGCACATCAGAAATTATATTTCCAGTAGGTCACCCAGGGTGAGAAGGCTATTCCATTATGCTCAACTAAATGCTAGCATGTGTCCCCACTTTGGTAGTGTTTTATTAGTATGCAATGATACATAGCAAATAGCGAAAGCAAATTGGCTTGGATGTCTCCCAGGTTAACAAGGTCTACGTCTGTGAGTTAGGCAGAGGCTCACATTCAGAAAGTTTACTACAGTCTCTCTTGGCCACTGGTGGCGAAAGCAGCACCAACCCAAGTTTGGCTACTGCAATACACATACCCACAGTAGGGAATGAGTCACCACATCAGAGCCCAACCAGCCAAAGTGTTTCCCAGGCAACTCAGCCAAAGACCACCAAGGCTGGAAAACCACAGCAATGCATGAAATGGACAAAAGACATGAACGAAATTCATCATGCGTATATATTACACAATTACAAAATTAGAAACCGACACTACAGGGTACAGAAGGGAACTCTATGACAAATTCGCAAGCAAATACCCAAACATCACAGTTACAGAACAACGCATAGCAGATAAAAGAAGAACTATCTTCCACAGGAATCTCATACCACACCATATGTTAGAAAGAATTAAAACTCAGGTAATCCAACAAATATCACAACGTGAAACAGATTCACACACACAAATAGAACACAAAGTGGAACAGACACCAGAAATAATGTTCATTGATGACAACATACTGCCCATTAACAACACTGACACAGACCTAATAAATAAACTCACTATCCATAATAAAACTCAATACTGCTTTGTTAATACGATTAGATTAATTAGGTAAAGTAAGCACTACTCAGCAGTCGT
>WUQG02013855.1:0-11744 GCA_011317285.2 Androctonus mauritanicus | reverse complement strand
GTGTAATCGCCAAATGAGAGGTCAAGTATCTGAATATTACATGCCAATGTTTATTGTTAATTATATATGAGGTTCAATATGACCACCATTCAGATGTTCCAAGAACTGCATACAGCGTACGATATTTTCCACGCTGATATGTTGTGGGCCGCCGTGAAAGACGTCGTGTACCGCATGCAGTTCTTGGAACATCCAAATGGTGATCATATTGAACCTCATATGTAATTAACAATAAACGTTGACATGTATTGCTCAGAAACTTGATGTGTGCTGTCTCATTTGGCGATTACAGATTCCTTAATTACACATTCTACACTTCTGTAGCGCCGCAATTCTCCCTGTTGCGACTTTTGATACTAAATTTGTTTTCTTTCAAAATCGAAACCGCATTTACACTATATACGTTCACCGAATTTTGTTATGTTTCGTCTAATACATGATGAGCTAGAGGGCTCTGAACACCTCACGTTATTTTATGGCCACCCGGCATATTATTAAAATCATTCACAGAAGATTGTTTGCTCTAAATAAAAAGAAATTAAATCGATTTTAATTATTGTTAGCATACATAATTTCACATACTAAACGCAGTAATATGCAGAATTAATTCGTTTATTATGCAGTAATATGGAATCGATCTTGATCATTTTTAGTATACACGATCTTATAGACGATTCCAATGATATACGTGAATTTAGTTCATATTTGATAATACTGTATATACAGGACCTATCATGTCGGCAGGGAAATGTCCAGCTAGATATGAACCAATATCAATCACTTTTCAATAAGCTTGACTTCTTAGTTTACTGATAATATAAATATAATGCTATATTTATGTGAGATATTGCCCCAAAATATGTGAATATGTTTTTTCTTATTACGTCAATAATATTGACCCGATATCGATCATCATGAATAGGTTTGATTTCTAGTGTCATCTAATAACATGTGAGTCCTATAACAACAGCTAAACCTAACATACACCTTTCATTCCAATGGAAAAAGCAGTTCTAGAAAGCTAAAAATTTTAACTAAAATATTGAAAAAATTCAATTTTTATTTCTAGAATTTTAATTTAAATCGCACTATTAAATGCATTTAAGATAAATTATAACAAAAATTTTTATGGTGAAACAGTAAACTACTAATACATTTTACATTCGCGATGTCCAAGAAAGAAGTATCTGCAGAAATTACCTGATTTAAGAGAGAAATAAATAGTAATTCGTAGAGTTAGTATTATTGATTTTGGTATGTTAATTAATCTTTTATTTATTCTATTGCCTTTAATCATTTATAATATAAATTAAATCATAAACCCACTCATTATCTAATGTACAACATTAAAAATAGGTAATTTCAGATAAATTTTGATTATCATCATCAATAAAAATAGATTTATGTTAATTATTTTATTACTTTATTATTTAAAATAGGTTTCGATTAGTTAATATAATTTAAAAATGTATATTTTGTTTAAAAATTTATAAAAGTAATTTTTTGAAATCTGTTAAAGATTTTTTTTTAATAATTTTTAACCTTTAAATCAAGGGTCACTAAACTTTTTGGAATCGTGATCTTCCAATGAAATCTTTTATACTTTCATCTACTCCTTAATGAAATTCTTTATATCTCAACGATCCCCAACCATTTAATAAAAGCAGCAACAATATATTCTAAGGATAGTATATGAATTTAATCATAGCGAAAATGTGTTTCTTAATTTATACGAAAAAAAAGTGAGAAACATTTAATGAAAATCCAAAATAGGGATCTGATTTGATATGTATATATCATTTAAAACTAAAATATTTCAAATATTTTTACTTATTATAATATGAAAATTTATTTTCCCGTTTCCTTTTGTTTTTGATATATATTGAAAATGTTATTTTAAATATGTTTTCTATAAAAGAAAAACATATAAAAAATAATATATTCTCAATATATATCACAGTATAATAATATAAAAGAATATAATTCAATGGTAACGTTCTGGATAATTATATTAGATCACAGTAAATAAATTTAAATATTAATTTAAATATTTAAACAATAATAATTTTGGGCCTTTCAAAAATAACCAACTTTCCTCAACATAAACTGTAGATATTTTATATTTGTTTTATATTTTAATAGTGAAATTTTTGCTACTACTTCTGTTTCTGGAAACGGCCTGAAATATATGCAAATGAATAAAAACATTTAATCAATCCCCAATCGATCCTTGATGTTTATCGACCCCCAGAGATCGATATTGATCACTTTGGGGACTCCTGCTTTGAGTCTACTGCTACTGTTTCCATTTATAAATTTAAATTTTATTTTAACTGTATAAATGCATTATTTATAAGTTTTGATGTTCATAATTTGTCCTCTCTCACATACCACAGAAAAATTGCCATATTACAAGATATTTTCACATTCTGATGATAAAAATATTATGTAAAAAAGTGTAATTTCATGAAAAAAATTAACCATTATATTTAAAAATAATTATTTACTTTTTGAATTATTAAAAAATTATTAATTCATGACTTTCTTTCCAAGATTATATAAAAGAAATTCGAAAGAAATACAGCTGTATATTTATGGAAGCTGCTGTAAATAAAAGTCGCTATCCTTGGCTTTATGTGTCTAGCAATTTGCTCAACAACCATTAATTCTGAATTTAATGTTCCAATATATTGCTTGATTGCGAAGTCTTATCTAAGCTATACGTTCTTTATTTCACTGAAAAATGCAATAACTTTGATCAATTGGATAATAAAACAGATGAAAGTCTTTCTTCTGTTTTTCAATAATCCCATGATTTCGTTAAAACTCATAATATACATTCATCACGAATTTTATTAAATATAAATGAATTTAATAATTTAAACTATAAATTTTATTTTATTTTTATAAAAATTTCATTTATATTATCATAATTTCAAAAAGAGTAGTAGATTTTTGTAGAATTAAACTTTTCTGAAAAGTTGTTTCAAATTTTATACACATATATCATTCTGTAAAAAAAATATTTAATATATTTTGTTTTAAGAAAAAAATTCTTTGTTAGAAATTTTCTTAACGTCAAGTGAATTTCTGATCGTAAAAATTTGTCCAATTAATAATTTAAAAACAAACAAATTCATCGGAAAATGTTTCCAAAGAGCAATATTTTAAGAATAGTTAAAGCAATCAGATATGCAGTTTATAAATTATTGCCATCACAATATAGTTTTGTTATAAATAAGCAATAAACCAACAAAATAATAACAATTTTTAAACATTAAGTTCAAAATTATCATATAAATAAATTTATTATTTACTAATTTTATAAAATAATTAAAATTATCATTATTTTCCAAATAATTAAATGCTTTAATATACGAAAATATTTTTAAATATTTTTATTTAAGAAATGATAATTGGAGTACACGTAGATCTCAATAAATATTCGCATGTAAAATAAATAAAAATATAAATTCTAAAATTGATGTTTCAATTATTTCACTACATTTATGAATTATTAATAATGAGTGAATTACTTCGAACAGCAAAAAATAATATATCTAAAAAAATTAAATTAAAAAAAAATCTATCTAGAATTAAGTTTAAAAATCTATATAAAAATCTATAAATATATCTAAAAAATTTATTTTAAGGAAATCTGAAATAATTCTGTTTAGTATTTTTCTTTAACACTTAAAATTTTGCCTTTATTTCGAATGGGAAAATATATAAATTCTTGCAGCTTCCTTTAAAATTTCTATAAATATGTAATTTAAATTGGTGAACTATTCTAGACATTATATTGAGTTATACGAAGTACAAATTTAAGTTTAAAAATTTTATTGGTTGAGTAGGATGATTGATCTATAAATGTGCATTTCAGAAAATTCAAGATTTTTTTTCTTTGATTGTCTGGTTGTATTATATCACAGATTTATAATATGGCCAGAATTTCTAGGAGGTAAGTGAATTGGTATACAAAGAATATTCTGAAAATACTGAGAAAAGATTCCCATAGAATTTTGAATTCTTCCATCAAGGTATATAAGTCATACAGATGACACAAATACAATATTTAAGTAAAACTAATATTTTCTTATCAGCAAATCAATGAAACCAACTTAAACCAATTGAAAAAATTATAAAATTTTAATTATTTTATTAATAAAATAGATAAAATTTAAGAAACATATAAAGGATTGTATCACTTTAGAAATAAAATTTCCGGAAATTTTATAATTTATTTTCTATAAATCATGAAATTGTTAAAATCGTTTTCTATCAAGTATCAAGAATTTTGAAAGCAATAAAATAATTTCATTATATAAACAGTTTATTTTAAAGGAAACAAAAAAAAAAAAATCTTTATGATTGGATTTTATGAATAACTAAGATATCTGGAAAAAATTTGGAAATTGATCCCATTTTAAATTCTAATAAAAAACAGTAAAATATGAAAATATACTTAAAAACATTTAGCTAAATAAAAAATAAGCTATATATTATGTGAGAAAATAGGAAATGTTTAACAATAACTATTTGATTGCTGATTTAAGATGAAAATTTAAAAAAATGTAAATATATCCGCTTCTAATAATAAAAAATAACTTTTTTTTCTTAGTATTCGGTTTATTTTATATATACTTTAAACAGAAATATTATTTATTTTTTAAACAAAAATAGTTCATCTGAAGAAAGAACTTTTTAATGAAATATAAAATTAAATACTGTATGCTCTTTGTTTTCAATTAGATTATATCAAAACTCTCAAGTGACTTTTTATATTATACTAAATATCTATACTTAAGTTTAATCGAAATCGGTTAAAGATGGCGACGTGTAGAGGTTTTTGCGGAGAAGGGAAATTCGCCGTAACTGAGTTCATTCTGATTCGTTTGTGCAGAATTTTCAAAATTCGATCAAAATAGATACGACAATATATCAAATTTAATCTAAATCGATGTTATCCAGTGTACGATGTTTGAAATGTCTGAAGAGAAACGGTGACCGCGTGGTAAAGTTGTGGCTTACCACTCTGCCGGGTTCAAATCCGGGTTCCACACTTCCAGTTTTTCAGGAGGGGTTCGGACCAGGCCGTTGAACCTCACCTTTCAACCATCCGATTGACCTATATTGAGTCAATTAGCTTGTAATGGGTTCTGTAAGTGACCGCCGCCAGATACAGAATATCCCTCGTGCGATATGGCGGCATACCCGGGTTCGAATCCTGGATCCCACCTCTTGAAAATATTTATCATGGGATTCGAGCCCGGTCCGTCGATCCCCGTCCTCTACAATCCGGCTGACCTCTCCGCAGCAATGGGCAGCTTGCGGAAGGGCTTGTTTAGCACTCTTATTGAGTGGAAAGTGGCGTCATCTATTGACAAAATAAAGATATGGCGGCATAATAAAACTAACCTAACCGGTAGAGAAACGGAAAGATTTTTACAATTTTCAAACTGCATTAGCTTTTTCTTAACTGGAACTGGCACTTCAAAATTTACATCCTGTTCGAATCAAAATCAAATAGTTCTTCTTTAGAAATTGCCAGAACAATAATTAATTATAAATCCAAATTATAGCTAATTAAAATATTAGCTATAATTTGAGTTCATTTTGTATTTATTACATAATAATTACGATCAATAATTATATTGATAGTAATTATTATGTAATAAATACAATCGAAATATTCTTTATAGACAACTATCACGTAACAAATACAGAAAAATAAATTACACTCAGTAAAAGCAATTAATTCAGAGGCCAACAATAGCCTTATAGCCATTGTTGGTCTGTCGATCAAAAGTTTTTGAGTAATATTTCATGAAATTATTTTTTATAATATTAATTAAAAAATGAAAGAAGAATATCTGTTTTAATTTTCTATCTCATTAACAGAAAATTTTGCTATGACCGAATTATTGTACAAGTATAATATGATAATAGAAAAATGTATATAGTGTTCAAAGAAAGTGCCTCCATCATTTGAGAATTTCACATTTCTAACTCCTTTTCGCGATAGTGTTATATTAATAATTAGCATTACAAGTAGAAATGTTTTCAAAAGCTATTTATTAATAATTAATGCAAAATTAAATAATATTTATCACGTCTATTGAGAATAGTTTCTTTCCCATTTGAGCCATATTTTTTCATCCCAGAAAATAACTGATTTCCACTGCTTTTGGATTCATTTGACACGATATTGACTCTAATTCATTTCGGTCTTTTTCATTTTTTTTTATGTGAGGAGAGGTTCTTCTTAGGACAACGGGCTGCAAATCCATTATGGAACAGCTGTCTTCTAACTGTTGTTGCACTTTTTACCACTCTTGCATGCTCTTTTCATTCTGTTTTTAGTTCAGGGAATCTGTGGTAACATAATTTTAGCACAGGAATACAATCGTAAAAAAATGGATAAAGTTGTATAACTATATTTTAGAAATTTGCCAAAGAAAAATTTTTGCATCAGTCGAGTCAAAGCTGTTTTCAAGAGCAAACTATAAAAATATGTCTTAAAATATGGATAAAAAAATTTTAAGTAAGTTTAACTTATACAAGTGAAATAGGAAAAAAAATTAACTTTAGAATACAAAAATCGTTGTCAAGAATAAAAATAAGATTCAGTGAATGATAAAAATGAAAAAAAAAAAAAAAATTGAGTACAGTAGTAATGCTTTATCCCTCTGAGATCTGTAGTTTATACAATGCCAAATTGCCGGAAAAGAAAATATTGATTTTTTAAAGTGTACAAAGTTTCAGATCCGGAAAATAATCAGTAAATTTTTATTGAAGTTAAATTATTTTTCTTTGTTAGCACTTGAATTTTGACAAATAAATTAAAAATTTCCTTATTAATACGAATATATCAAAATTAAATTCATCAGTATTTACCGTGTGAGACCCTATATCGTTTTAAAATAAAATAATTTCATCATTTAAACACGAAAAGTTATTTTAATCATTGTGAGAATTTCGATAAACAAATACATTATTTATATTCGAACCAACCTGACAAAGGTGATGAATAGGGCAGTGTTCGAAAAATAAACAAGATATGTTTAAAAACAAACTTATTTTTGTTGCAGCATGTTTTTCTGAACTGAATTTGTGATGAACAACTCAGTCTGAAACGAAAATGTTTCTTCATTAGATTTCTAAAACATAATTCGTCAACTAAGCATAAAATTAGTTATAAATATTTTACAAAAACAACTTAAAAATATTATTTATTATTCCTTCTCTTAGATGGATTTTAATACGTATCGTGAATATTACAAACATAATTTTTGATATTCAAATATTAAGAATATTTATAATGTCCATAAAAATGTATATATAACTATCTACTAGAAAGTTAAATTAATTTTATCATTTTTTTCTTCCATTTTATTCTTAATATTTAAAAAATTAATTTAACTTATTTTTAAATACGGTGTTCTTTAAAATTATTATAATTAATATTTCTAAATTTCGAATTGGATAAAGTATATTATTAACCTATAATTATTCACAAAATAACATGTTTTGCACCAAATTTACGATTCTTGTTTGACAATGCAAAAGATATTTTTGTTAAATATCGGTAAGCATCGCTAAACATTATTATCAATCACGAGGTGATTTATGTTATCGAAGAAAGAGAAAAATTGATACCATAAGTAAATTTTAAAATATCTTGAAAAAGTATTATGAAACCTCAGAAAAAATACATTTTTTCCTCTCTATTTATAATTAAAGTTCTGGACTTATTAATTATCGTATCATGTGGGTACTTAAAAAAATCTTTTCAAAGAAAAAATATAAAAAAATATGACGATATTTTCGAACAATTATTTTTAATTATATAAATCCTATTTAGCATTAGAATTATTAATTATAAGAATAAAAACATGTTATATCAAATTAAGTTTTTTTTCAATGAAGAATTTAATATATATAAGAAGAGAAAAAATGAAATGTACTATTATAAAAAACTCTTTAGAAAAACTTATCCATTAACAGAGAAATATAATTCTATTTTTTTATATAAATAAAAAAAATAAATGATAAAATAAATTTTATGAACATAGATAAGTAAAAGAACACAATAAAAGTTGATAGGTAAATTTTATTTTTTTTATTTTTCAAACTTCGTAATAAAGTCCATTTGTTTAAAATTGAAAGAAAATTTAAAATTTTTAATGAATTCAATTTTTATGAGAAGAGAAAAAATATCCTATTAGAAAAAAATTCTCTAAAAGCCGATTAGAAAAAATAGAAAAACTTATTCATTAATAGAGAAATATAGAATTATATTTCTCTGTTAATGAATAAGTTTACTTAAAGAATTTTTTCTGTTAGTATATTTTATTTTTCTCTTCACATAAAAATTAAATTCTTCATTGAAAAAATTTAATTTTTTTTATTTTTTTTTTAATTTGAAACAAATGGACATTATTACAAAGTTTGAGAAATAAAAAATAAAATTTGCCTATCGATTATTATTGTGTTTTTTTTAATTATTTATGCTTATAAAATTTATTTATCATTTTTTATTATAATATCTTATAAAAAATTCTTATTCTTTTTAAGAATATAGTAACGATAAATTATGGAAAGATGCATTACTTACATTAATATTCAAAATGATTTAAGTAATGCATCTTTCCATAATTTATTTTTACTATATTCTTAAAAAGGATTGCAATTTTTATGAGATATTATAATATAAAAAAAATACGTTGACAAAATATATTTCATGAACTTACCCAGGAAATCTAGCAATTTTTTTTCGTAAATGGAGATTTTTCAATGAATAACTCTACATTATTATTCTAGTTTAGCAAAGAAAAACATCAATCGTCTTATATTCGAAACATACAAAGGCAAAGCTATAAAATTATAAAAGTGTACAAGTGAAATAATGTTTATAATTTTTACAACAAATGATCGGTTTTAATGCTTTAAATATTGCCATTATTATGCTATTACAGTAGAGAAGGGGAAGCTTCTCATTTAGTATTGAAACTCGCAAAAAATACCTTCAACCTTATTGAATGAGTTAAGGTAGAAACTCTAAGAAATATTTTGTAGATGAAATGAGAATTCTCACTGTTTAAACAATTTAAAGCTATACTATATAAACTAATCATATGCATGAAGTTGCAGGTACTAGTAGAATATATATTGAAACTCTTTAATCCGGCATGTCTTTTTATTGCCACAACCTTCAATCTTGATCGACTTCCAAAAAATCTTTTTAACTTAAATCTAATATTGTTTTAATATATTTAAATGCTCTAACAGCTTTTATGATTAATAATCAGTACAATAGTTTTAATTTTATATGATGTAAATAAATTTTTTGAGAATTATTTACAATAAAAACTATAGAAGATTGAAACTCTCAAAAAAAATAGGACCTAATTAAAACAATTTTTATTATATTAATTTCAATTTAATCAATTTTTATCATTTTAACCAATGTGCGAAACAGACATGTTTATAAATATTGCCCTGAAATAGGCAATACAATTTACCTGTAAATTGTGATGCTGCCCTGCTGGCATCACAATTTACCCTATTAAATAATATATATTTATATTATTTCAGGGTAAATTGTGATGCCATTGGTAAACAAGATTATAAATTACAATACAGCATTGCTAAATATAAAAATTGATGCATTATACCCAATTTTTAAGGAATTATGCTAACGATAAGACTAAAAACATGATATGCCATTTATCATTCTTTCTCTACTCTTCGTGAGTTTGAGAAATAAGAAATAAAAATTTGCATATCAACTTTTATTCTATTATTTTTATGGAAATTTATTTTGTTAGGTATTTATTTATTTTAATATCTTATAAAACGTACCATACCTAGTTATATATTATATCATAACAAATAAAATAATATTTTCAATTACAAATGTCTTCAGCATATTATTCTGAACATTTAAGAAAAACTACATCGAAATCGAATGAACGATTCTCTCCAGACGTCAAAAAACGTTGCTTATCATTGCCCATTACGGTTACCGAATATGACGCCACTGCATGATTTCTTCCTGTTGGGCTACATAAAAGATGAAGTATATGCCACAGTATCAGACTCAATGCACGATCTGAAGTAACGAATTGAATTGAAAAAACACTTATCATGATATCCAGTGTACTGGATTTTGTCATAAATCGTGTGAAATTGTGCATTGTAGCAGATGGACATTAAACAGACATTGATCCTTCCAAACCAATGTTTACATCAGTGATACAATCATTATTGCATTCATAATGTCAAAGAAGACTCTCATGTTCAGGATAAGAAAGTGGATAAACTGTTTCTTGAAGTTTTGAACGAACCGTTCATCCGATTTCGAAGTAATTTTTTTTAATGTTCAGAATAACATGCTGAAGACATTTGTAATTGGAAATATTCTTCTATCTGTTACAGTTCCGGAATTCCCATTTGTCCTAATTTGCATATTCAAAATCATTTTAATTGAACCATCTGCAAGGCCACCAATGATTTCATATTTGTTAGCATTAACAGATCCTACATAACTCTGTTAGTGATTTATTGGGGATGCAGACTTTTGATTCGCCCTGTTTGTAGTCATTCTTTAAGAATTATTTTCAAAAAGTATACTATTGACATTATATTTTCAATAGTAACGTTAACATAATCATATAAGTCATTAAAAACTTTTAGATAAGAATAAAAATGTTGCAAAGGAAATGAGATAAGACCAGCAGTGAGAGTTGAACAATTAATCAGCTTCTATTTGAAGAGCAAAAATATTTATTAAAATCACGCTGCTTCAAATAATTGTTGAATGTAAATATAAACGATAGTAGTTATAAATATTAAACAGTAGTAGTCGTTGCCCTTGATTTAACGATAGTAGTTAAGACTAGGCATCATGATCATGATGCCTAGTCTTAACTGCTAACGTTTCCTTCGAAGTTTCGGTAATCAAGGGTAACGACTATGGCACGTGACTTGTTGATGTCATTTCGAAGGTACCGCCTTAAAGAATTAGACTAAACTACATTTCCGATTCTTGCGACTAAACAAAAATTCGATATTTTCGAAGCTAAAATGAAGAAAAGAAAAAGCAGTCGTTAATGTATTTTTACATATTTCTTTCGAGTGTTTATTGTTGTCAATATTGTTTGAATTTATTGTTTTAAAATAGAAATATATTGCGTATTTTGGATTATCTTAATGATATAAATATTAGGTTATCGAGTTTATAAGATATATTACAGTCTTCAGAAAATGAATTAATATTACTTATTTTAAAAACTATTATGATTATTTAATGATTCATCATCATAATTTTTCGATTGCTTGGAAAAGGAATTTAATTTTAAAAATTTCCAATCAAAATTTAATATTGCTGTTTATAAACATTATTTTAATCAATAATTGAATTAATTTTTATAAATATATTACAAATTTAACTATATTCAAAAACAATTTATTAATTTTATAAAATAAATATCTGCATTATTTCTTTTGGGATTCAAGAAATGTTGAAAGATCAAAGCTACAATTTCGAATGTTGAAAATCACGTTTTTCAAAGTTTGAAGTTGATAGATCAATACCTAATACCAAGATCAACACTGAATTTCGATACCCAATTATCGAAGGTTTACAAAATTGGTAGTCTTAACCAGTTGCGTACCAAAGGGAGCAGAGGGGGGCGAACTTCCCTGGACCTCTGATCAGGGTAGAACCGTAAGTTTTAAGT
>WUQG02013844.1:0-11745 GCA_011317285.2 Androctonus mauritanicus | reverse complement strand
GTGGAAGGGCTTGTTTCGCCCCGCCACATAGTATTCCTAGAGAATGGAATGTGGCGTCATCTGTTGACAAAAAAAATCAGTGAAGAGGTTACGGGTGAGTTTGGCGGATTGAAATGTGACAACAGATGGAATCATAGCCGAGATGTTGAAGTATAATGAAAAATCTATTATTGTCCGATGGTTGTGGTACCTACGTAAACTATGTTGAATGAAAGGTGAATTCGAGTACCGAGAGTAAAAAAGTGGTCAAAATCTGGCAAAAAAATCTGCGCAGATGCGGGGGCCGCTAACTCCATTTGAACACTGCGATTGAGAGAAGACGACATCGTTACTTTCCAAGAAACTCGCAAAATCGGTAATGAAGTAGTTCTGGGTGCTGGTAATGTTTATCTAAAGAAAATCGGTAGTCTGAAATTAAAACTGCGCTTAATAAAAACTAGGACTACTTAACTCTTAACCAATACCGAATACCCACTACACTACAATTTGTATAGCCAGCGATTTTCTTTTACTCGGTGTCGGTCCCCACCATCCGAGAACATCGAAGACACTCTCTCTGAGCTAGAGAATTTATTCTTTCACCTTAATTCCTCTCCTGCCATCTAAATGCTAAATCACCCGTCTGGGAAAGCCCGATTAAAGAATATGCTCTGAGAGCACTCATTCGTATTTGTTTACTTTTAATAAAGTTGTCAAGACGCTCGTGGCTCCACTGGGGGTTCAAATTGCTTCTCTTCTTTCCTCTAGTGGCCCGCCATACTCCCTCTGTTAAGAATGTTTCTCACTTTTCTCATCCTATCTACAACTCTTTTCACTTCATCTTTACCTTTTCTACAGTAATACCTACGAGTACCTATGAGGCGTAAAAGGCCCACCATCGAAAAATGTACGAGATTTAAAGGGAAAAATGAATAAGTTTTTCTACAGAAATGTAGCTGCAATAAAGAATTATACATAATGCAATAGAATGGATGAAAAGCGGCAGTTGATTATCTATTGAATAGATAATCAACTGCCGCTTTTCATCCAGGGCATCGACTAACATGGTATCGGACCCGTCCACACATTGGAGTCGAAACTAGTAATGAACTGTTTACCATCATATGTGACGCTTGGATAGCTTAGCGTTGGTATGGATGGAAAGTAATAAACCATTTCGCAAACTATCAAAGCGAGAAAAGTCGCTTTTTAATTTATTTGCGTTGTTTAAGTAATTGTTTTAGTGAGTGTAATAATAAAGTTATCTGAAACAAATGCTAGATGCGAATAACCTAAGCATTATTTAACATCTTTAAATCTTTAGAATGCTGGAAAACCGAAAGATAGCTAAAATTGAAAACTGGTGACTTTTATCGTTAAAAAATATTATTTTTTCCCTACCCATCACGCATATTTTTTGCACTGTTACTCCAAAAGTGGCTTATATTATGGGGCCGCTAGGGATCTAAGGTCGGCCTAGCCGCTGGGATGGTTCTATGTCGGAATATGCCGTTCAAATACCGATGTATGGAAAGGAGACTCGGGTACGAGGTTAAAGACATAGAAGCGTTTGAATACAGTGGAGAGGAGAAAAGTGAGAGATGTAGCAGGAGTGACGAGAAACGAGCGTGTCTCGAACCACCAAATAGGAAAGCGATGCGGATTAAAAGGCGCGAAATAGATGCGGTACGTCATCTTACCGATGCTCCAGATGGTTTGGTCATGTGGGGCGAACGAATGAATTTAATTAACAAAACAAATACTCGCAGGAGAGGAAGGCTGAGGAAAGAATGGAGAGAACGAGTGGATGAGTATCTGAGTGGTGTCGGACTGTTTATATGAGATGAACGTGTACGAAAAAAGAATGACCGTAGAGAAAGCCGATATAGTGTGTAGTGAAGGGGAGGTAGGGCTCCATCTGAGTGATGGCATTTGAATGTTTTTTCCCTTTCTTTGAGTATTGCCCACTCTCTTATGAGGATACGGGCGTGATGTTTTTGTTGTTGCTTTTTTAATTTAAAACAGTTTTAGCCGTCGGATCTAATCCCCGATCACTTTTCTCATCCAGATAGACCTTATCTGGCTAGTTTACCCAGAGTTACGTAATTTTGGCTGCGGTGGGACGTGTCGGTCGGGCTAGGGAGCCGTTGTTGGTCGGTGGTTTTCCATCCATTCCGAGTTACTAGATGTCAAATGGAGAGCCAATCCCGAAAATTTGAAACTTTCCCCGACATTTAATCTCATTCTGTTTGGTAGACGTAATTCGTTAGTGGTGGGTGAAGAAGAATCGGCCAACTTTCAGACCCAGAACTCGAGACGCTCTCTGTCCTCGGCTAAAAGAGTAGGCAGCCCTAAAATATCCCAATCGAGAGTGGATCGGAATTAACGGTCGGTTCTGGTAGTGAGTGACCCGTTACATTTCCGATCGTTTGTTTCTACTCTTTTTACTAGCTTAGTCATTCTTAAAAGAATTAAATCTCCGGATAGGCCCCGTATCAGGATCGGTAAGACTGAGTAGCGACTTCCACCTAGACCAGTGATTCCCACCATTTTTTGGCCACGCTCCACCTTAACACCTCTAAAATTCTGATGCCCCCTGTGATATATAATTTTTTTATTCAAAAAGTGAATTCCTAGTCACGTCGAAAGTCTGAAAGGCCATTAACTTGGTCTAAACAAGTTTTCGAAGAACATGGCATTCGTGGAAGAGAAAAATAAAAGAATTTGAAACGACAGTCGAAGGATCGAGGAAGAAATCACTAAGAAATTATTTTAAAAATAACGTGCGCGCACCAAATACTTTTTACTTTCTTCTAAGATGACCAGACTTATCTTAATCGGAATGCAGACGGCGGTCAGCCGATGACAATGGAGAGGTAAAGAGTAAAGGTTGTAACCACTCCTCTCTATTAGCGGGCTCTTCCCCTCTCCATTGTCACCAGCCGATGGCCGTATACATTTTGATTTTAAATTTATAAAATTTAACCGCGCTATGTCACAATATATATTTATGCGCTGTATACGAGACCCCTAGAACCATAAGAAATGCAAAAAATTCGCTGTTAATAACTCAATCTCGAATCGCCCCCTTAAAAATCAAATTTCCCCCTGTGGGGCGTGCGCCCCACATTGGGAACCACTGACCTAGAAGCTAAGATCCGATGGACCGGGCAGTTGGATACAGTCCAGGATTTAGTTCGAACTGGCTAGGTCGGTGGAGTGCCGACTATATTCCGGAAGTGAGGAAAAGTTCCGCTTACCTTTTTCCATCTTGGCTCCGAAGGACGAGGCCGGCAATAGCTGCAGAGAAGTGGACCGGTGTTGAGTCCTGTGTCTCTGGGCCGGAGGTAAATAAGTTAGCATCTCCACCACACTGGAAGGAAGCGACCTGCAAAATAAAGCTTTTCTATCAAAGACGTTGGGTCCGGTGGAACCGCGCTATCGGCTAATTATTTATTATTTATTTATTTATTACATACACACACTATAGGGAAACTTTCTCCCAATGTGTTCTCCCCCTGACAAACCACATCTAAATCGCATCTGACATCAAATAATGGATATTAAAATTCTTTAGAGCTCTGGCAATAAAAGATCTTTTAGCCTTATACAATCTAAATTTTTTAACAAGCAAAATAAATCTTTTCAGCAGTCTTAACGAATAGTTAGGTACATTTATATATAAGACATCATTAAATATTAATCTCGAAAAAACTTCTCAATTAATCTTATATCAGCTTTTATAATTAAAGAACTTAAATCATTAGTTTTTAAGATCTTCAATTTATATTCATAATCTACAACAACCGGAAGATGTAATAATTTAGCGAACAAATTCACCGTCTGTTTCAATACCGAATCAATCTTCATTAATAGATAAGTCGATGTACCCGCATAAATTGGGAGTCCGTATAATATTTTCGATACAATACACGAGTGAAAATACGATTTAAGGATTTGTATATTTGAAACATTCTTTAAATATCTCCAGGATAGCCCCATATTTCTATAAATATTTTTCTTTAGGTAATTTATATGTAAATCAAAAATCAATTTATCATCAAAAATAATACCTAGATCCTTACGCATTCTACTGAAATTGCCATCGTCGTATACGTATGGAAGATTTTGTTTCAAAGAAAACCTCATAAACACTGTTTTAGCGGTATTTATAGTAAAACCATTCTCCAAGAGCCACTTGTGTAAAATTCTACAATCAGCTTTCAACTTCGAACAGTCATTATTTGATAGCTTAATGTCATCCGCATAACCAAGAACAAAAGAATTAGTCAATGAAAAAACTGGATTTATGTAAGCCACAAATAACAAAGCACTCAACGACCAGCCTGGAGGAATACCGATATTCGGATTAAACTCTGTAACCACCAAATCATTGAATTTTATTTTATAATTTCTCATCTTAAATAAATTGTTTAAAAGAAATAACATATTATCATCAACATCAAAATCTATATCTAATCTATGGAGTAAACCGTCGATATTCACACAGTCAAAAGCTGATGTAATATCTAAATAAACAGTATAAATATCAGAATTTTTTTCAAAGTTCTGGTAAATAAACCTTATAAGCTGTACTAGATTAGTCGTTGTGGATTTTGTAGATATAGCATAATGATGATTATGATGCGGCTTCCTCGTAATATAGAAACTAATATACTTGGAAACAATCCTTTCAAAAATTCTCAAAAACGAATTAGAAATAGTTAAAGGACGATATGAAAAAAGACTACTCGGATCTTTTTTTTGTTTTAACACTGGAATTAAGAAAAAATTAGTCCATTGAATAGGAATAAGCTGAAATAAAAAGGCAACATGCGGAATAACTTTCTTGCAAAAAAATATTTGGTATACCAGATGGGCCTGCCGAAAAATTCTTTTTCTTTGACAAGGCATACACTATATCTCTCGGATCAATTATATTTTTGAAAAACTCACCACACAAAATTTGAACGTTACAAGATGTTTTCCAAGAATATTTTTGAACTAAAAAATCAGCTAGGGAACTAACTAGATCATTAGAAATAGGATGTCTGGTACTATTTTCTGTTTTCCTAAACATACCTAAGTCCAAAACTTTTTTGGACAATATGAAAAACAATTCGCCATATGATTCAATGACGATTTCCTGTCATCTCTAAGACTTTCAAAACATCGACGCTTTTCTGCATTATATAAATAGAGGGAAGAATAACTTCCATAATACTTCCAATTATTGAAATGCCTATTCATTTGTTTCTTCAAATCTCTTATCCTACTTGATTTCCTCGTTCTTCTTTATTTTAATATGTACGAATATTTGAATAGCGGTATAAAATATACTATAAATATAATCAACAAATTGTTGAATAATCACATGTCGGGAATAAAGATTATCCCACTTCTGATCCAGTATAAAATTTATTATACCGTACCAATCCGCATGGAGCCAGTCCTTTACATATACCCTAGAAAATCCGTCCCTCTGTTTTTGTACATAAGGATAAATAACTTCAAAAGAAACACGATCGGAAATTAGCCGGGCAGATGCAAATACCTCGATAGAAGATAAATCTATAAACACTAAGTCAAGAAAGTTTTTCCAAGTAGGAAAGGTAACTAATTGCATTAAATTATTAAAACTTATCAGTTTATCAAAAAACACTTCTCCAATACTAGTCATAGTATTTTGCTTCATTCCTCTAAAATCCCATCTCAGATTTGGAAAATTAAAATCTCCCAGCGAGAGAGCATTAAAATCAGGATACTTATCTAATGATTTATTTACAATATCTATCGATATGTGGACTTGTTCTAAAATATTTGGTGGATAATAAATCAATATAATAAAGATTTTTAGCTCCTGGCAAACTGAAACTAATACATTATCATAAAAGGAGTCAAACAGTAGACTTATAATTTTTATAAGCCACCAACAAACCTCTACTTCTTTTGTTTCCTCTATTGATCCGAATAGCAACATACTTATAAGAACTAAAACTATTTAATACATCGCTATCTTCATTAGACAGCCAGGTTTCTACCAGACAAATAAAATCATAATCCAAAGATAAGACGTTCTGCAAATAATCGAGTTTATTTCTCAACCATTGGCAATTCTGATAGAAAAGTTTAACCACGCCAATGGCTTTATTAATTGCTACCTATTCTGTAATTGATTAAATTCAACATACGGATCAGCCTCCACTTCACTGCTAGAAATCTTCTCGACACACAATTCAGCGTTTCCTGTAGGCATCGAGGTATTCTTCACTTTATTTCTATTATCAACATCACCAAACCTTCTTAGAACTATTCCATTAGGCCAAAATTTTCCCCGCAATAAAATCTCTAAATCTTTGTTCTGGACTGAAATACAAAACGAAGAATAGGTCTGATATTTCGTTTTACATTTATAAACTCTAACAGAAAAGTCGTCCTTCCTACTTATATATGCTGTAATATCATCGACTTCAGTATTAGCATCTAATCTTGAAACAAAATTTTTTTCATACTTATTATTTTGGATGACAACTTTCAAACTATTATCTTTAGTTATATTATTATCCACAGTTTTATCACCGTTCTTCTCTTTATCAGTAACTCCAGGATAAACTGGTGACACTACCTTCCCCGATAATACCTCTGAATATGTAAATTTCGGTTTAAATCCAATATCACCTGTTCTATCATTGGCTTCTCTACTGGTCCTAGCCTTCGATATCGAGTCAGATATTTCAGCTTTCAATTCTTTCCTAAAATCACTTTCGGATCGACTATACAAAATTACCTTATCCTTATATTCTATCAAATTACAATTTATCCGCATTAATTTGTCATTAATTTCATCCTGACCATTAACTTTATCCTGTATTCTTTCTTCTAAATTAGCAATTTTTCCACATAATAACTCATTACTTTTCTTTATTCTATCATACAAATTACAAAATTCACTTTTAGTAGATTACATCAAAACATCAAACATATCCTCAGACCCACGAATAATTTTAGAGGCATTCAAATTACCTTTTGTCCGCTCAGTAGGAGTAGATTCTTCTCCACTCGGACTGTTTGATTCGATTTGCGTATCACTTAACCTAGACAATCTTCTGGACATAGTCTGGCATACTCCACATTTCCACGTTTTTTTTTTATATTCCGAAGACATTTTACGGAAATTAGTTAATGTCATATTCGCGCATAAAACACGATATACACGAGTATTATGGCCCGAACATACCAGAAACTTGGAATTTTTCACAATCTCAGAATGGCGGGAATAGCGCAATTACCCATCAAATGGAAAAATTGTCGAGTAAAGGGGAGAGACGGAGGACGAGTTTAGGGAAAATTAGTGGCCGTACGGAGGTGGCGGTGGGTCGACCTGGGTCGGGTAATTAAAACCGTCGTGATTACGTCATCAACCTCATTCATTTATGGATGGAAATAAGGCCGACCGACTAAGCGAAACCGGTTCCCTTTTATTCAATAATTAAACAGAATGGACAAAAAATACCAGACGGCCAAGCGCCATCTAAGACGAGGATTAAAATCGATACGGAATCCTGGTTAGAATAAAAGGTATGTTGTTTCGACCAACTAGATTTTACAGTAGTCCATCCCAGGGACTTTCTCGGCCTACCAGAAGGACACGGGTTGGGCCGGCCGGGTTGGACTCTCGGCAACCAACGGCATTAAGCCACAAAATGGCGCGAGTAAGTATTTGGCGACGGCTCGACAGGAATCTTTCAACTTTACCTATCTTTGTACCCCTCCTCTCTTCGTTCTTCTTTTTCTTGCTTTTTGTACAGTCCACTATCTCTTTGAAAACTGGCCATCCGTACAGCCCGGGCCAGACCGATGACATTCCCATCGGGTGGATCGGAAAGATGGAATGGCAGAGTTGGAATTCGACCCGGTGGTAAGCCTGCCTAGGCGCTAGCTAAAAATAAAGTACGAATCCAATTTAAAATGGTACAATTATTCGATCCCGTAATGGAATAAACTCGAAGGTAGGAATACGGCAGCCCCGACTACACGCTTTCTCCGGTATATTAATTTGGACCGGAATAACGCCCTCGATAAATACCAAAGCCGCGCCTACCCAACTAAACGCTACTGTCATCAATCGGAACCATTCTAGGCTAATAGGCTGGCCGTGCGGATGGGAGGTACCACAGGCGCGGCCATCCCTATTTTCAGGCTTTAATATTCCCGTTCCATCGGCCTCTCCGCCTCCATTCCGCGCTACTTCATCCGTTACGCATTCTGTTTGTTGTATACCGGGCGCGTATACGTTTTTGTACACTGGTTAGCTACAACGTAAATAGTCACGGTCGAATGGCTGGCCAACTGAAAAGTTATTAAAGGTTTTCTATCTAGGCGCTTTATTTTTCCGCGTTAATACCCGGACCGACCGATTAGTAGCCGTATACCAACCACATTTACGGTCCTCCGTCTGGTGGACCAGCGTCCACATTTTTGAATTTTTACACTCGCGCACTAGTTAGCGGCCCAGCCGCTTACTCCCCGCAGCCCGAGCGAAACGGTTGTTGGTAATTATTTCTTTGGCCACGGTTGGCGTCTTCGGCCCCTTTCCATCGGACTCGTCTAAGTAAATTTATATTTACGCATAGTTTTTCGAATAATGTTTTTGATTCGGAATAATTATCCGGCGGTTCCGAACGACTATTTATCCGATTTGGAACAACTATTTTTTCCCGTCTTATCGATTACTTTCACCAATGAAATAAGCGCATTCTGTAATAAACGATAACCTACCATGGAACGGTCTGTGACGCGCGGTGGTTCTACCACTGTACAACTTATTATCGTATAACATATACCACCGCATACCCTATATTGTACCGGTATACTTCGTCATCACGGCGCCACGCCGTAATAATTTAATCTTCTCTGGCTAACTCTTTTTACGAAATACACATTTGTCAATGTATATATACGATGGCGCTTTTGTACCCAGTAACTATAGATAGTTGTACGGCCCTACAGTTTATTTTATATTTCTATAACCATATTTGTACGGCTGTACAATCGTACCGGCTACGTACAGTGTATACGTACCTATATACGGTCGGTGTAGACCGCCGTACCTAAAACGTGGCCGACCACTAACGTATATACCAGCCTAAAGGTGCGAATTATTTACCAGCATCGAGTACCATCCGCGTATATATTTATGTCTTAATAATTTTAATGGCATTTATTTGACACCAAAAGAGTGGTATATAATAGTAATGCCTATTAAAAATCAGCGCCAGATCGGCCGCTCCGGGTTTAAAATTATTATTTTACTAATCCTGGGCTCCGACCGTGTCAGGGCCAGGCGTAAAGGAGCTTCTATTTCCAGCCCAGAGCCGTACCGGTTTTTAACAGCTGTTAGGGTGGAGAACCTTCTTTGGTACAAGGAGGTGGTGACCGATGGAGTCAAAATTTTTAAGGTTTTTTCACTCGATACGGGATATTCGTTTTTATAGAAAGCCAAAAATGAATGATCGAAGACGAGTCGAATGGAAGTTCGAGACTATGGTCCGACCATAAGTCGATTAAACTTTCTTTTCTTCCGCATTTTTTAATGGCTTTCCTCAATATTCGGGGAAAAATGGGTTTACTTTCCACACATTTCCATTTCTGGGATCCTCCTCTTTTGGGCAACAACGTCGGAAAGCCTGTTCCCAGCGCTGTCCAACCAGACCTATTACCTGTCGGTCGACGTCTTTTTCTTGGGTGTTTTCGTCCAGATTTGGAAACATTGGCCAATCTTAGTCGCGTTTACCGTAACCATATTTTCTTCCGAAACGCGTCCATTTTACTCGGCCGAGTAAAAACGCCCCAAAGTTGTCTGGGAACGAATATGTTAGACTGGTTCAACCCAGAAAAAACGTCTGCCAAATAAGCCAGCTGGGCTACCCAGTGGTGGTGGCAGAAGAAATTTTGGAATTTAGAATTATTCTGTGGTCGAAAGAATAATTTTATTTCTGGTGGCGTATCGAACAGTGGGGTCGAAACTCGAACCTGGTAGCCAACGCGCCTGGACGTGAAGACGACGTCGATTAGCCGGCCAGCCCGCTGGCTGGCGGCCATTCCAATCATCGAGAGTCGAGAGCTTGACGCCGAATTTCGTTGATAATTTTAATGACACGGGACAGCGCTCGGCCTCATTCCGGAGATAATCTTTTGGCGGCGCGAGGTAAAATAAAGCCAGCAAAAATTATATGCGCGCTCATCATTCTTTATTTTTTTAAAACTGCAGATGGATACCCGGTCACCCTCGGGACACCGTCTGTACCTATTCCTATACATTTTTCCCCATCAATTTCGTGTTTCGGGAAATAATCATCGTAGGTGGAAAATTTCGGATCCAGTCGCTCGGGATCCGGCCAGTCGAGTCAACGTAGAAATTCTTGTTTAACATATCCTTCCAAATTAAATCTGGCCCAGCCGAGAATAGCCCGGTTGGTCACCTGAGTCCATTCATCCAGTCCAATCGCGTAAAATGTCGCATTTCTACCATTCGAACTTGGATATCTCGGGCCAGTTCGGCTTTGGGCAGACCTAGCGGGAGGTACGAATTGCCTTCATTTTTTGGGTGGCTCGATTTCCCAAACCTCCTGGCCAGCTGGTAATAAGCCGGGTTTAATTAGTTCCCGTCCAGATGTATGTTTTTTTTTGATTCGCTACGGGGAGCGCTCTCAAACCGGAGGCTTTAAATACACACTTATCTCCAATTGTCAGTTTTTTAAAGAATTTATCCGCTGTTGTAAATTATCGCGCCCTCTTCGAAAATATTCGACCGGCCTATTAGCTAAATCTTGATGTTTAGTCGGCCGATGTCTGGTAAGTTTGGCTGGTTTGGCGGCGTGGTTGGATAAACTGGCGCCAAATACCACACAAAACGGTGGTGGATCCTGTTCGGTTCTAGGTGATGGTATACAACGCATTTCGAATAATGGTGATGGTATTAAAATATTTTCCTTCTCTCCACCTTCAGTTTTATCTTCTTCCCCGCCGGTGTTCGGTGACCGTGGAATCTGCCAGAACCCTTTCCATTCTTCCGCTAACTCACGCCGACGCCAAGCGTTGCCAAAAAAATGTAAAATTGTGGTTGGATTCTTTTCACCCATTCAAATTTTTTATTATTTATTTTTTATCCTACAACCAAAGAAAAACCATATAATTCTACTAATTTTTATGGTTTAAATATATTTAAAATATTACGTATAATTTTAAACTTAGGGTTAAAAATGCCAAAAGTATTCGGCTACTGAGAAGCGCCAGATTTCAAAGGCGTATAGTCGGTAGGTATAGGAATACCAGCGCCGAGTAGAAATCAATTTTTTAATGTGGAGGCCGAGTGGCCAGTGACGTCTAAACGTCTTCCAGATACAAGTTTTGCCAGCCATAGTAGTACTTCGTCTCCAATCAACGGGCGATACGAGGTTCTCGGTCTACTTGGCGCAACTTCGACAAAATTTATTTTTTATTTAAAAGTTTAATTAAAATGAGCTCGGCCAGTTTAAATAATATCCGAATTTCTGCGCCGACCGTTAAAATTAGGCCACGGACCGCTGGTGTAGACGGATAAGGTGGTAGAAAATTCCTCGACTAATTACGATGGCCTAAAAAGCAGATATGCATCTAAACCGTCCGACAAAACCCGCACCGTAGATGTACCACGGTACGAAATGTAGGTGACAGGCGTACTATTTTAGCACAATACGTACCTTAAGTATAGGGGTAAAGTAAAAT
>WUQG02013833.1:0-11746 GCA_011317285.2 Androctonus mauritanicus | reverse complement strand
CTGATCGCTTAGTTTTTGTGGTAATTCTTGTCTCATTCCATTGTGTTCTTATATTACTAATACTTGCCAGAATGTAACAAATATTTTTTAATGAATAAAATCACATTTATATTGCTCCTGAATCTATCTAGTTTAAAAATAAATCACGCTCTCATCAACCTCCCAATCCCAGTTTCTATGGTAACCATAATGGAACAGCTGATCATGCAATTTGTGTGTCAACCACACTTGACATGATAAATGCAACGAACTTCTGTGTTTTGTACGAATGCCGAACTGTTTCCTGCTACCTGCAATACATTTTAGAACAGACTGTACCTATTTTGTGCTACCTGCATTCACTGGGAAGCAATTATCTTTAATTATATCATCTCTCCATTGTTTGTATTATCTAACAGGGTATCTTTTCCCTTGCCTTCATTGCCACTCTTCAATTCTCTTCATTGGTTATCAGTGTATTTCACTATATGGTCTGCCCAATGCCACTGTCTGTTGTTTGGAGCATATAAGTAGCAAAGTACTAGATGTACTGAAGAGGGACCAGTGTAAGGGTCTGAAAATGTTATACGCAAATAAACATACTTGCTAGTAGTGCTCGTTCTGTTTGTCAATTGTTGAATTAAGAGCAAATGTTTTATATACATATATATGTATGATATAAAATTGCAAAATATAAATATAAGGATTTCTATTTTAGAGAATATCATCTGTATTTAAAAAAAAGAAATTTATTTTAAACATGATATTGATTTCATTAATATTTCATAAACTTTATTCTACATTCCTTTCTCATCCCAATTTTTCACAGTTCTATTTTATTCAGTATCATATCTATTACTTGTAGAATCAAAATTAGCATAAAGCATGAAACAATTATTGAATGAAATATAGTTCTAAATTTTTGCCTATCCCAGTACACTTCTTTACAGAGCCTAATATTCAGATTATATTTTTTTTAAAAGACTAATAAAATATTTAAGTTCAGTTCAAATAAATTAATACTTACATTTGACCATTAGCAGCAGAATATAAAGCTGCATCTCCACTTCCATCAACATACTGTACATATGCAGGATGAACAGGCTGTGCTGATTGAAGTGTGACAGTTCCCTGATTTTGATTTTCTTCTGAAACTTAAATATTATTAATAAAGATAAATTAGAAAGATATTAATAATATATGACTAAAATTTATTCAGATGATTACAGGTGACCCTTATTTTTATGACCTAATTAATACTAAAGAACAGTCTTAAATCAAATTTTTATTTCTCTTTGTGTAATGTTATAAATAGAGTTTTTAAAATGATTTCATATTCTAACAACACCAATATGATTATAGAAATGAAGAAAATTAAATAAAACTGTAATAACTGTAATTTTCCCTTCCTCTCCGTCATTAATTTCCAACATCACAAGTTCAGTCTTGAGCAGGTTCCTGAATTAAGACATGTGTTGTTACGATGCATGTTGTAAAATAAATACATTTTAAAAATATTTTTCCATGTTTTTTTTACATTGCTTTATTTTCATACATTTCAACTTCTGTATAGATTTCAGGAACTAATTAAGTATGAATGTCAAGAACCATCTTTACTGTTCTGTAAGCATAGTACAGGAATATCTCATTTAGTATTGTTAATTGATTATTCTAAAGTAGCGCATTTCATTTAATCCACATTGAGTGAAACATTTCTATAGGAAAATAAGTAATTGTTTCTATCAAATTTTATTAAAACAAAAATATTTGTGTTTTATCTAAAATTAATGAAAAATAATAAAAGAGCAAAAAGTAAAAATAATGGAACACTTTCATTGCTTAATGTTTACAAAATAAAAAAGAAAAACATTATTTTTTAACTAGAAAATCAGCCAAACTTTTATGTCCATGATGAGGCTATCATAAAGACTGAAGTTATCTCTGTGGACTGTATCTGCTACGAGCCGCCCTCTCTCAGTGACTGAGTTTGTACATACCCACACACTAATCATCACGCTTGACAAATCAGCACCGTTCATTTTGGCAGTATTATTTTAGTGGGAATATTTTGGTGCAAAATCTTTCCAAACTACATAATAATGAATCAATCAGTACTAATTGAAATTTATTACTCAAATTACTAACTGTACTATAGCAGGGTCAGCATTGAGTGAAGCCACACTAAGCAAGATATTCCTATATTGCTGATATAGTAATCTATAGCTTCTTCATAATCTGGAGAAAATAATTGATTGGTACTCAATATTCTGGATACACTAAAATCCAGACAAATTTCTTTAGACTCAACAATGTCTGGTTTATAGTGTTTACTTTATAATGTTTCCAATTTAATTATAATAATTTACAATTTATATATTTTTTAATTATGTACATAACTTTGTTTTTTGTAGTAAGTTACAGGCATAACCTACTACAAAAAAACAAATCAGTATGTCAGGAAACTCTAGTAATAGTCATAAATATTAAAAAAAATCACAGGTCAAGGGTCACCTGTATATTATATAATTATAAAAAGTTCTATAAGACTGCTTACTAAAAGTTCAAAGTTCAGAAGACAAATACGCATGTTAAGTAAGCACGGTTTTTATTCTGTAATGAAATTCTGAACAGAATAAAAACCGTGCTTATTTGTCTTCTGAACTTTATATAATTATCTTAAGCTTGAATATTATCGATTCTAATTATCTTAATTTATAACAAAACAATAGTTAAAACATACAAAAATTATTAGTGAAATCTAATCAAAAGACTATGTCAATCCTTCAAAACATGTTTTAAACAGATAGAATAACTGTTCATTTGAAGTCAATATAATTCAATTTATATTACTACTAAATCTATTAAATTTCATTTATTATAGATATTTTCACATCTGTTGATATAAAGATTAAGATTTTTTTCTAAATCTTAATACTGTATTTATATCAACAAATTGTTTCAAAATATTTGCAAATTCAGTTACATTTTCAAATAGTTCCATCTTTTTTTATAATAAATTCATTGAATTTCTTTATATCTTTTAAAATATATATAGTATTTTGAATAGTAACTGTTTATAAAAACTAGTGTTCATAAGTAGAATTATTAAAATTATTCCCAAAATTACTGCTTTCCATATATTATAGATTATAGCACAATAATCAAATTATAGCTTATGAATAGTAGATAACACGTAGAACATTTTAATTTGGCACAAAAAATATTTTACATTGATTTTGGTCATCATAAGAAAAATAATAATATGATAAAAAAGTCAATACATATATAATTAAATTCTTTAATATACAAATATGTGATAAATCAAGTAACAAATTATAGGAAAAATTTATTAAAAAAAAGCAAAATAAAAATTTTTTATTTTTATTTTTGTTAATGTTTTCAACTTAAAACTAGTCATTTTCAGCTTTAATAAAGAATTATTGCTATATGTTCTATTAGTATTGTTTTCAAAACAAGAGATTTATTCTATTTGTTTTCAAATAGAATAGGTTCCTGACTTACACAATTTTGATCTTAAGTAGTTTCAGAGATATGCATATGCATAAGTTTATTTTTACTGAATTTCCATCAAATACAAATGAAAAAAATTCATTAAACAATTTGATTGAGGATGATGATGATTGTAGGAAAAGGGAGATTTCAAACAGCTAACAGCCAAAAAGCCTGTTAGGGATATACAATAGATCACTGGAACTAAGCACGAGATCACTGGAACTAACCAGTGATCTACTGTGCCCCTGAAAAGGATCATCTCATAAGAAGTCCTATTTTATATACAAAAGACAATATCTACTTCAATGGGATTGTAAAAAGATCTGGCATAGGAAAATGAAGCCCTAGAAGATCAGATCTTAGCCCTGAAAGGGCTGCACATTCACATATGTGAAGAGGAATTTTATCTCCTCTCTGACATCATCTACAATTAAGACTATCAACTAATCCCAATTAAGCAAAGATGTCTCCTAAGATGACAGTGCCCTATAACAAATCTTGTAACAATCTTTACTTGATTTTTTATTAAACAATTTACTTTTTTTGAAAAAATTTCATGCTTTCAAATCTTCTTATCTATGGTTACAGTATGATCACAGATTTCATTTTGTCATGCCATTTGCTAATGGCTATTTCTGTATATTGAATTTAAGCATAGCTAAACTTGTGCAGTTTTTGACTTATGCAGAATTTTTTAAATTAATTAACCATGAAAAGAGGGACCTACTGTATTGCATCATATTATGTTCTATTATATTTTATATTATTTATTATACAATATATTATAAAAAAATCATTATTATACTATACAAAGTACATACAAAAATTTAAATAAAAGTACTCTATATCATACTCCATACTATAATATAATCACATGTTTAAGACATTTGTCATTGCATTACATACTGTATTTTATATTATTTGTATCTTTTTATCATATACAACCATTTCCCATTTATTAACATATATAACCATTTTATTAACAGTATAATATAGCTCTAACTGCTATTGTGATAGCATCTAAGCACAAATAAACCAAATATAACAATGTTCCTATGTAAAAGTAATAGGTTTTATAAATTAATTATTATTGTAATTATAAAAATTATATGTTAAATAAATTACATAGTAGTATATTGGCAAATGCTGTTGCATGAGTTCGACATGAATTTATTAAACATTCTATATTTCAGTTACTTTAATTATGGCAAAAATTTTCAACCTTTTTTCATCTCAAAGCATAATAGATAAAATGCCAAAGTAGTCAAAGCACATCATCAGTTTTTTAGGAGAGATTTTATTATTAAAAAATTGAATATTAAGACTGTGAATTGAATATTAAAATTTTTAAAACTATAGTAACTTCCTTTTTAATTAAACTGCTATTTTTTCATTCTTATCAGCCTTTTATGAAGATAAATTTTAAAAATAGTATATACAGTAACTTGATGATTTTTTATTCCTCAGTTTCATTTATTTTCAACTTACCATGGCATACTTGCAGACTCTTCCTAGTGTATCAGTGTGCCACAGCATAGTTGAAAATTGCTGAATTACGATATAGATCCAGGATAATCAAACTTCATATTCTTACAAGCCACATGAGAATCTCAAATACTAAAGAGATGTAATCACTTTTATGGGATAATTTTAACCAATAATTTCAAAAACTGTTTTTTATACATTTCATACACATATATATTGTATAGAGATGCATATTATTTTTTAAATAAATATACAAATATTGGATTGTCTGGAAAGTTGTGCATTTTTTTTTAAAGTAAACAAAACAAAATTTTTAAATTTAAAGATATCTTTATTCAATAAAATAATTTCCATTTGAACTTACAACCTTTTCCCATTGAGTTGGTAGTTTCACAATGTTCAAATTTTTTTCCTTCTAGAGGATTTTGTAGTGACCAAAAAAGAGAGTAATCTGATAGCACAATATCTAGCAAGTATGAAGGATGAAATAGAACTTCCCAACTGAATTCCTATAATTTCTGTTGAATTATCATGACAATGTGTGGCCTAGCATTATCATAATGGAAAATTATGCCTTTTCTATTTGCTAGTGATGGTCGTTTTTTACAATTCTCTCTTTTAAATTAATAAGTTGACCACAATATATATTTGCACTAATAATTTTGTTGTTTTTCTTAGCAACTCATAATAAGTTATTCCTTTAAAATACTGCCAAATACTGAGCCTGACCTTTCTTTGATGAAGATTTGATTTTGCAATGAAGTAAAATTTTGTTTAAATCATTGTGTCTAAACAGAATTTGTTTTTTTCTGTCTATGTTATCATACAGGAGCCATTTTTCATCTTCAGTTACAATTTTTTACAAAAATGGCTTAAACTTGACACCAAACAGAGAAATGCATACAACAACTTGATCCATTCAATTTTTTTTAGACAGTTCATGTCGAACCCAAATATCATATTTATTGAACCATCCCATTGATTTTAAGTTCATTGTTGGTTGTTTTTAATACATTTAAGTATCTCGGCAAGTTCCATTGTTGTTAATAGAGGGTTGTTTATAATCCATATAGGCATCCCAAATGTGGCTCATCTTCCAGTCTTAAACTTCCTTCTCAAAATTTTTTAATCACTTTGGGACAGATATACATTATAATACATATCTGTCAGAAAGGGTGATAAAAAATAATGCATTATTTCCATAAACATTTTTGTTGTATCAACTGCAAAAAATCCTGTTTTAAACTTGTATAGCATTATGTGATGCAAATGAATTCTATCAATACTCATGATGAAAATGAAACTAAATAATGTTGCTCATCTTTATTCTGACAAAAGCATAAACTTTTGATGTTTAAGTGTTATATTTCAGGAGGATAATTTAAACTAAATAATATCTTGCACATTCTGACTCCTGTAACACCACCTATAACTGCAAAAAATATATGAACTTTTCAAATAATCCAATAAAAAATTTAACATTTTTCAATTTGTGTATAGGCAGACCCCTACTTCAGAATTTAAAAATTGGTAAAAATTTGAAACCTGTATATAAGCTGATCCAACTTTCAAATGTTAGAATAATATGGCATTCATTGAAATAAACAAATAATTTTTTATCATTTAAAAAATTTTTCAAATTCAGTTCATTATTGGAAATATGGCATCACATCACAATATTTCAAAACTATAACCCTTTGCATCTGAGAAATGAAAAAATCTGATAGTAATATGAATCTAGCTAATTAAGCAATTAAACCTAATTAATAAGTAAAAAATTAAAATTTTCATATCTTACTTAATATTCTTTAAAATTTTTACAATTTATTATATTTTTTGTTCTCTTTCTAACCAAGTAAATATTTTTTCAATCAGTGAAAAATAATGAAGTTTAACAATGATAATTAAATAGAGATAAACTTTAATTGTGCAAATACAGCAAGTTATATAAAAATAAAAAACAAATAAAATAACAATAACGTAATAAGTTCAATCTGAACTCATGGAGACCATTTTCAAGTGTGCAGGGAGAATGTATAATATGAACAGTAACAGCGAGAATGGAGGGGAGAATAGCACTAATGAACTGGGAATAAGAATGAGCTGGAATTTAGAAAAATAAACAAACTATGGTATGGAATTAACTACTAAAAATTACAAAACAGCAGTGCTATTCCAGCACAGGTATGCCTCATATAACACAGTAGATAGATTCCTAAAAAACACTGTTGTGTGAAACTGTGTTATATGAGACCTGTAGCCAATACAAAAAGGAGAGTTACATTCCAAAACCATTAAAAACAAATAACTTTCTTTAATTCCACATAAGAAACTTAATTTTTATTAAGAATATTAATAAAGAAAAATGAAGAAAGAAAAATATATACATTAAGAACTTAAAAAAGAATATACACAAAACAAAAGGAAAGAAAAAGTATACAACTTATATAACATTCATTTAATAATTATATCTTCCTTACCACTGTTCATCAAAAATTAGAAAGTTTTTTCTTTTTAACAATATCAACATTTTCTGAATTTTTTTCTACATTTAAGTTTGTGTATTTTCTGCTTTCTTTATAAAATCTGTAATCTAACCCACTACAAAATAATCATTTCTTAACATATACTAAAAAATAGTTAACCAACAAAAAATTTTGTTTTTCTATTTCACATTCCTCTATATTTGAAGAAAACTTACTTTTTATCCAAGAAATGAACATTTGTAACACAAAATACTCAATGGTTGACAATTAACTCAATTTCAAAATTAATTCAATTAAGTCAATTTCAAATCAAAATTGAAAATAGACTGCATATTCTCACAGCAAACTAGCAAAATTGCATTTATGACTAATTTTAGCAAAGTATTTCCTAATGATTGAATTTTATATGTATATTGTATGTCTTTAGTGTGGATTTATAAGAATTAATGAAAATGTTTCGTGTTGTAGGAGAGTAAACATAATTTTCTAAATGTGTTAAGTAAAAACTATGTAGAAGTACCATGTTATATGAGGATTTCTGCAATTTTCAAATCATATGCTAGGAATCTGTTATAGAAGGCTATCCATCCATGGGATTCATTATAACTGATCAACTATGACGTAAAGAATGAAGTTCAGTGACTTAAGCTCAGATCTTTCTTGAAAAAATCAATGTATGGAACCTGGAATTGATTTCAAATCAAACAAGATGAAATGTAAGAGACTTCAACACAATTACCTTGTTATTCACTATAAATCATGGAAATGATTTAGCTTTCCACTCAGTAGATCAAAGATCAACTCAATGTCCTAGTCAATAGAGTGAATTAGATAGCTCTGTTTTGAAAGCAAAAAAACTATATGTATATGAAATCCAAATTATTCACAATTTATATACCAGTTTATTGACAACATAAGAATAATATAATACAATGTAGAGCTGAATTTGCTCACTTTGATTAATAAATCTAATCTGGAAAAATGATTTAAGTGTGGGAAGATATAACATAAAATGATATAAATCAGAGTATTCTTATACTTATGATTTGCAAAAAAATAAAAGCTGTAGAATAAAAATCTTTTTCTTTTTTTTTAATTGTAGGGTATTTATTTTTGGAATGATTTGAAATTTGTTAAGTGGCCATTTTTTGTATAATGATTTACGGAATTCTAATACTTTTAATAATAAATATTTTTGACCACCTACAACTGGTCTTTATCAGCTCTATAACAACACAAAGTTTATCCAATGAAATAAAACTACAGTTTCAAACATAAAAGTATGTTACAGTAGGTCCTCATTTAACATTGTTTCATTTAAACAACGTTTCATTCTTACATTGTGAGCAAACTTAAATTAATTAATTAAAAAAATTAAAGATTTTAAGAAAGCAGAACAGAATAAAATTCTATTTTTTACATTGCCCTGCATAAGAGACAGATTAACAAGTTCAAAACATAGTAGTATTTGTAGAAAACCAAGTAATCACATTTTACATTATTGATAACTTAAACATATATATTGTATATGAACACTATGTTAAACTATATTGCAATAGAATAATCAGATTTGCTACACAGACATGCTTAAAATTTCCAATCAGAGGATCAGGGATCAAATTAAGATCCCACTCATTGGAAAATTCATATTTGAATTTTCCAACATAGGATGTGAATCTCATTTGTCTATTGTCTTTCTTTACAACCCAGCTGATTTCACAAGCACAAGCAACATGTTATTGGCATCACTATTAGCAAATGATTGAGAACTAATATTTAAAAAACTAATTATGGACATATCTATGAATTCTAAATTGTTTTTTATTAGAAAAAAATTTTTTTCTCACTTCCTAAATCATGGCAAATAAAAATTATGTGACATTTTCTAATTAAAATTTACAATTAAATCATACTATTCATTCATGCCATATCATTATTGAAAAATACAATAATGATTAAATGGCAAAAATTACAAAATAATATTTCTTCTGGTATCAGAAAAAAAAGCACTATAGGAACATAACTCTGACAACATAATACTTGGCCTATGAGATTTCTAGTTTCATTTAATGATGTTTCAGTTAAAGTCACATGAGTTTCAGAAATTAACCCCAACATTAAACAAGGACTGATTGTATTTTGGTACTTTCCAATACAATAGAAATTTTTTACAATCAAAAAGCAAAATATAGTATTTTGTTAAACTTCATATATCAAATCAAATATTATGAAAGTATATGCAGTTCATAAAAATATGTCATAAATAATTAAGAGAAAATATTTTAAAATTATTTTATAATGAAAACAGACCTGCAACTGCAATAAACTGAGGAGTGCCTGGGGTCGAAACTACAGTCCCACTTTGTTGCTGGCTCTGTGATTGTTGTTGTTGAGAAGGAGAATGCACAACAGGCACAGAAACTTGAGTTACTGCAACTGTGGAAGGTGTTGAGGATCCTTGAGATGCCTGTAACTGTTGCTGGCTCTGGGCTACTGAAACTACGGTCTGAACAGAGGCAGACTGGCTAGAGGATACTTGTGTTTGAGTTCGAGAAATCTACAAAATTTTTGAAAATATAACTATATTAAATTTTATTTTAAATATAAATTTGTCATAAATTTTGAAAATTTATTAACATAATTATTTGTATAATAGTTTTAAATTAAATTTGAATGCATAAAATGAAATTGGTTTCAGCATAAATATTTCTTTTACTTATTACTAACCATTTTTTATGGAAATAGTTTTAGTTTGCAATATTGTATAAAATTGTTCTGCATAATATATATTAAATTATATTTTAAATTATTAAAATCATGTCTCAATTGTAAAATCATATCTCAAATTCCTAATATCCAATATTATCACCAACAATAGTAATTAAAATAATTAGCTTATAGAATCTATAAACTATAGAATTAAAAAAAAATAAAAAAATATACTTTTCGGGTCATTATCATTATGTAGCAAACAGAAAAACAGGACATATTTAAATTTAAAAATACAATAATATGTTGTTTATCTGATCACTAAATAATCTTAATCATGATATAAACTGAACTCACAATACTGGAATTTCAGAATACTAATAACTAGCACATCAGTAAACAGGAAAAAACATCAAGTTCAATTATATATTATTAATTAAACTTGATATTTTCACTCATTTACTATTGTAATAGTGCTGTTTGAATCATTCTGTATAATCTTAGTGCAGATAATTATCAGGGCTGGGGAGCTGGCTTGAAATAGGTTAAGCTCTGGCACTGGCTCCAGAGCCACAGTATATTTCAGGTGTGGCTCCAGCTCCAGCGTCATTGTTTTAAAACTGAGGCTTTAGCTCCGACTCCGGTTCCATCGTTATAAAAGTTTTTTGATATGACCGCTATAATATTTTGTATTAAGTAATAAAAAAGTAAAAGTTTTTTGTTTAGTATTAATTTCTTTAGTTAATGCTTTGTATTAAATAATAATAATAAAAAAAGTGGAGCCTTGAAGGTTTGTAGATGATCATCTCACCATCTTTAAATTGTTATATTGATGTTATATTATACTAATTTAAACTCTATTATATATATATATATATTTAAAGTTTCAATAAAAAATTTATTTTGGCAAATGCCATTAATATATTGGTAACTAAAAATCAAAGATCACATAATTTATTGATTTCAAATTTTTATTGAGTTTTAAATCTAAAGTCGGGGTAGGGTTATACACGGATTACGCATTTTTGCCGATTTTCAAACCCTAAAGTCGGGGTTGGCTTATATTCAAGTATATATAGCAGATTTTCCTACTTTGATTAAATAATCTTCAAAAAGAGCTCTATTGCCTTAGGCCAGTGGTCTCAAACTCAAATTTCATGCAGACCAAATGCACATTTCAAAAGAAAATGAAGGGCCGAATATTTTTAAACAAAATTGCAATGAAAGGAAAATATTTTATTGATATTGTAGTTAATGATAGTACAGTGCAGATTAACTACAGTATATTTTAACACTTTACATTGTTATTTTATTAGGGTTAAATTGTAATAATTTTCTGACTAACACGTATTTAAACAAATAGCTAAAACATTTTCATGGACCATACAAAATTGCTTTGCAGGCTGCCAATTTGAGACCACTTTCTTAGGCCAACTATTCAATCACATCTGATATTTCCTCTATACGTCATAGACATCATGCCATTGCTACTCTAGCAGACCACTGCAAGGGTTAGAAACTGGAGATTTTTTTGGCTTTGCAATCATCATCATAAATCTATGTCATAACATGGT
>WUQG02013822.1:0-11747 GCA_011317285.2 Androctonus mauritanicus | reverse complement strand
TGAAAATATTTATCATGGAGTCCGAGCTTGGCCCGTCGATCCCCATCCTCCACAATTCGGCTGACCCCTCCGCAAGGGTTGTCAACCTGTGGAACAGCTTGTTTCGTCCTACCACTTAGTATTCTTACTGAATGGAAAGTAGCGTCATTTGTTGACAAAAAAGAATACTCTGATAAAAACTATTGTTCTGAAAAAAATTATGTTGCTAGAGTTGAAAATAGAAAGAGGAAACTACGAACATTGGATAAAGTGTGAGTTATGTATTTCAATGATTGAAAAATATTATAAAGAAAATAAATGTTTATACGTTGCTTCTTGATTATCATAACACATAACGTAATAAAATTAAGACGTATTTTCCATAAATTTTAAAAGAAATAGTTTTGATAATTTTTATTAACTAAATAACCACAAAAGGAGTTTAGATATACTGAAAAGATATGTATATACCAATTTTTTTTTATTCGAATGATATAACTAAAGTGAAAACGCTTAAAATTTACTGTATAAAACGTGCATTCATACTTAGGTCTTCTTTTGATGACGCTACGATTCTGTGAAAAGGCCTTCTCTGATAACAACACAGACCTCGCTTGGCACCATTCAATGTTTTGACTAAAAAATATGGCGACCGATTTTGCTGATGTTTGCCACGTGTAGCGCTGTGTCTAATCTATAGCCATTCTATGAAATTAACTCGATGGTATCAGCTCTGAAAGGTAAAGAGCTGAAGCAAGTGGTGGTGGCTGAAATCCATCCATGAACCTCAGGGTCTGTTTTTCGATGTCCTCGTGCAAGATTGGAAGGCAAGATTTGAGCATGCGCATTAATATTTCTGAATCCAGTTATGCGGAATCCTCATAATGTCTCCTCTCGGAGGTAGAGCGTCACCAGCGGTGGAGGTCCTCGCACGAGCATTAAAGTCCGTGACAGCTTGACTAGAAATCATCCGTGTAAGAAATCTAAAACTTGCGCATGAGCTTTATCATCAATATTTTAATGGATCCCGTTATAAGGAAGCCACAGATTGATATATGGCAGTGGTCTCAAACTGGCGATCCACAATTTTGTGCGGCCCGCGAAGATGTTTTAGCTATTCGTTTAAATACATGTTACAGTCGGAAAATTATTACAACATAACATTAATAAAATAACAGCATAAAGTTTTAAAGCGTACTTACTCAATCTATGTTGTGCTATTAATAACTATTGAATTTGTAAAATATTTTCCTTTCATTGTAATTTTGTTTAAAAATATTCGGCCCCACACAATTTGAATTTGAGACCATTCGATAGGACACAGATTAAGAATGCATACTTCATTCATATTCATCTTCACTCATAAGTTTATATGAGAGACTAATTTAATCGCACAATACTAAAAAACTAATTATTCACAAATTATACGCGCTACCTACAATTATTAATTTATAAAATTCTTAAATATTTTTCATATATTAATTATAAACATTATTCTTTTATTAAGCATTATTTCTGATTAATAAACTTCATAAATTATCAACTTTTTTATCAAATGATTTTTCTGATTAATAAAGTGCAATTGTCGGCGCTAACATCATCGCAGTATTCGCTTGCAAAGTCATTGGCGCCAATGTTTACAATTTCTAGTCACGTGTCAACATCGCTTCTCGATCAACATGGCGATGGTGATCGGTTTTTCTTACTTAATCAGAAAAATTTCTTCTAATCGATGCCGCTTTCGCCCATAGTTGTATAATAGTTTTTTAATTAAATTAAAAAGATGAGCTTGTTTTTAGATAAATTTTAATGGTTAATCTGGGAACCCCATGAAATCCTATATATATGGGGGTGTTTAAAATGGTGGTATGGCATAAGCGGATCTATTTAATTTAAATACATTTTTCTGAAGCGTATTCTTGCTTTAAACATAACATAGAATAAAGTTAATATCATAATAGGCATTAAAGTTGACCTAAATGATTTTCTGAATAATAAAATGCAATTGTCAGCGCTAACATTTTCGATTGCAAAGGCGTTGGCGCCAATGTTTACAATTTCTAATCGCGTGTCAACATCGCTTCTCATTCAACATGGCGATGGTGATCGGTTTTTCTTACTTAATCAGAAAAATATTTTCTAATCAAGGTTTCGCCCATAGTTGCTTAACCACATCGGATGTTTTCATAGTTCAGATTATACACATACTGTACATTCAAAATTTGTGAAACGTTGTTATAAAAATTAAATATGACAAAATATAAAAACATCTTTTAAACGTGAATGTTTTTTTTTTTCTGAAACTCTATGTGAAACATAATTTGTATTTTCTTTCACTCATAGAACATCCAGCAGGATAATAAACTGAACAATCACTAATCACTTTCACTTATTCACATATGACTTAACATACAGTACATAGATATTTGTATAATTTAATAAAAAATAATCCAATATTTGCTTTCCAAAATCCAACTTCACCATCTAAGTATCACTACAGAATAATTTGCAATAGAAGAATGCTCTGATGTACTCTTATGTATTAAACAAACTCTGAATTACACAAAATAATGGCAATTTTGATTAAAAATTTAAAAATAATCAAATAAATTTTAAGTACATCAAACATTATCCAAAATAAATTTACAATTTTTTTTATTTTATATGTAGAAATATGTCTTTAATAAATAAACTATTTCATTCTTTCTGTAAAAAATTATCTTTATAATAAAATTAATATACTGAATCACAGTGAGCAAACAAGCAAAAAATTGATATGAGTTTATATTCACCAAAAACTGTGATTTAAAAAGGTTTTATTTAGACAGTTTTTTTTTTTTTAATATTCTTAACTTGAAATGTTGAAATATAAAAAAAAAAAAAAAAAAAATTACATTATATATTATTTCTAAAAATTAATACTCATATTTATAAACTTGTATCATAAAAATAAATATTTAAAAAAAATATATATATATATTATTATGAAGAATTCTGTATGGAAAGAAATTCAATATGAGTTCCATAATTTTTTTTTATTTATTTATTTAGTACTTAAAATGTAAAATTGCACAAAAACTTTTCAAATGCATTCATAATCACCTTTGTCTTACTCCAAGACAGTTTAGAACTTAATTACATTTTTTTTCTTTTTTTTTTAAATCAATTTGTATTTATTATATATATATATATATAACAATCTGTAATGACTAAGAAAAAAAAAAATACATAATTTTTTAAGTTTTCAGTTTCTTATTTTTTTAATATTTTTATGTAAAAAAAGTTTAAAAAAAAAAAAAAAAAAAAAATTATATATATGCTTCAGCATATGATAGCACAAAAAGCAGAAAATTAGCTATAGTAAAATTTAATAACAATTAATATTTTTTTTTTAATGTTGGTAAGTTATGAACGCTTTGTTAAAATATTTTTTTTTTTTTATGAAATAAGAAATTATGTAAATTAAGTTTTTAAGTTTTTTTGTCCCTTTGATATAAATTACGTTACTGAAAAAAATAAGAATATTAAAAGTTAAAAAAAAAAAAAAAATTATATCAGTGTTATTAATGAAATAATTTTTTTTGGATCGTTCAAATTTTGACAACAGTGGAAGATAATTATTTAAATGCTAAAAAAAACAGAAAAATTATAAGTTAGCAGAACAATAAAGCTTTGATATAATTCTCTCTTATCACAATCTGTGATATATTGCACTTTAAAGGAACAAAAATATAATAATAATAATAATAATAATAATAATAATTAATAATAATAAAATAATAAAATTGGTACATTGCACATTTTATTGTTCCCAAATTTCGTACCATCTTTTGTCCTTTTTTTTTTATCGTAATTTTTCGCTAACTTGTTTTTTTTTTTATACATAACTATTAAAACTGTTATAAATTGTGAGCCATTTCGTATATTCTGCTGTTTTTGGACGAGTATTTTATATAAAAATTTACATTTGTAAACTACTATTTGGTCGTAGAAATTATACAGATCTATCTATCTATCTATCTCTCTCTCTCTACATATCTATATATATATATACTGTATATATAAATTCGAATGAATTAATTAAACTATTGTAAAAATTAAAAATACACCTGCCAAAATTATATTTATATTCAAATTAATATATATAAAAACTGTAACAAATTTAAAACAATGTTTCCTGAATGAGATAATCAAAATATCTGAACAATCACAATACAAATAAATTTTTGTTTTTTTTTTTTTTTTTTTAATTTACAATCGACGATAACAATATTTTTTTCTCTTTTGACTTTCGAGGAACATATAAGAAACCAATATACTCAAATTTATATTTCTTCGTGCGTGTTTGTATACATATATATTTATATATATAATTATGTATGTAGACTATCTACGTGTATGTATATAATATGCATTTGTATATATTAGTGTTCTCTTTACATCTAAAATGAAGTACAAATCACATGAACACAGAACCAGTAAAAGTACTTATCAGAACGTGATTAGTTCATTCTCCATTTATGAGAGTCTTTTTTTTTTTAAGTACTTTTGTCCTAAGGAATGTGACTTTGGTTAGATTGTTCCACTTTCAAAATTGGACGGAATAATATAAATGACAGTCGATCCATCCAGTTTATGTTTTAAAAAGGAAATTTGTAAAAAAAAGTGAGTAAATACAGGAATCGTTGTAAGACACAGTAAACGGAGCATTCCTATGAATGAGAAAGTTTCACTTTTTTATCTTCACATCCTCTTGATTCGACGACCCGAACTGCATAAAATGTCTATTCAAAATAATTCGTGTCTGGTATTATTTGATAGAAATTTCACATATTAGCGATTTTTTTTTTTTTTTTACACGTCACAGGAATTTTTGTACATTGTTTTATTTCTTTGGTTGGCAAGCAGACGATGCTTTTGTTTTTTTGCATGCGAGTTTAATATTTCAAGTTTTTCTCTCGAAGAAAAATCACTTGTCGCACATTCGTTGAAATATTAAATTATATTCGATAAAAGTATGACCCATATCTTCATCGGGTAAAGAGCAAAGCTGAAAAATAAATATATCACTAAATCACATGTAATTCTTTTTTAATATTTACGATTCTTATAAATTTCTAAACGGAAAGAGTATGGACACAAAAGATGATATTATGAATATCGGTGCGTTCTAAATCTCGAAAGAGTAATCAGTGATGAGTAAAAAATCTCAGCAAACGTTCCAAAATTCAACAAGCCAATCAGTGTTGAGCTCATCAGGCGCTCAACACAGTCATCGCAGTCTATAGGTAGTGAGTGTGCTGATATTGTTTACCCAACATGGCGGAAGAAAGAGAGTTCATACTAGATGATAAGATTTTAAAAGTTAGAGCATGTAGCAAATCATTATCATCGTCGTTGTTTATTAGCAAATAAATTTTACTGCTTTCTAATGAGGCTAAAGAAGATATGACATTCATTATTGTCTTCTTCATCACCACGCTAGCAGCCATCTTAGCAAGTCGTTCCAGAAACAAACTAGTGTTGAGTTATTTTTGACATCATAAGAGACTAATCACTGATGACTTGCAGTTGAGATTTGGAACGCATCCTATGTTCTATAACATACGTTATATTATAGAACATATATTTATAATAATATAAATTATTATACATATTATATATATACAAGGTGAGCACAAAAACATTCCAAAGTTTGAAAGGATAAAATTTAGCTCAAGCTGTCAAAACCATGCCTAGCGATTCTTTAAAGAAATGAAAATTCTTGAGTTAACTGAATCGTAAATATCATTTTTTTCGAGATATTCATGTTAATTTTATTTTTATTTTTTACATTTTTAAATCTGGGAATGTTTTTGTGCTCACCCTGTATATATAAAAGTGGAAAATTGAAATTAAGTACATCATTCCAGTATATGAAAATAAAATTTTAAGCATTTAACCACTCAAGATTTCTGGAATAAAACATTAAATTTTGCATCAGAGTTATGAGAATCTTACTAAATCAAAAGTTGATCTTGAGATTTATTAAGATTCTGAAATGACTAAAATTGTAAAATAAATTTTACAGTTTTAGTCATTTTATTCGAAATAGAAATTTTGATATTGAATTATAAAAATTATTATTAATCGTTCATTCATTTAATATCCAATTCCATGAAGATCTTACCATTTGGGTATTGGAGTCAGCAGAGAGAATCCTGAAAACGTAAGAACTCCTTAAATAAAGACCAACGGGTAGGCTCCAAGAAGGATTCTGATGCTAAATAATGGAGAATCAAAATTATTATTAATATAATTTTATACATTTTATTTTTAATAAAAATATTATAATAATAATTCAAAAACTTTAATGGGACGAAATCAAACTATAACTTATATATATATATATATATATTTTATATCCAATTTTATTTTTCTGATATTCAAAAATTAATTACTAGGAGAACGATATTGTGAAATTTTGATCAAAAACTAACTCTTATTATAAAAATATTATCATAATCAAAATTTAATTATAAATAAATTAATTCGGAAAAATTAGAATTAAACTATTATTCTTATTAAAGTACTTACAAAACAAGACTTATACTTATTATAATTAGTATTAGATCAATACAGATTAACAAAATATCAATAAATGAACTGTATAAAAGTTTGCATACAATTTTACAAGAAATAAAATTTAAGAATTATAACATTTAAAGTAATTAATAAATTCTATTAAAGGTTACACTATATAATTTTAGAATTAAATTCAGCATAATCCATATATTTATACATTATACACTACTGATAAATTATATCTTACCATCCGTACCATCCTTTTTTTCTCGGAAACGTGATGAGATAGGATGTAGGAAGAAAAATTTTGATAACTAAAGTATATTCAGAGAATCCAATAGTCATGATAAAAATTTTGTGGGCTCATCGGCAGTATGGGCACAAAGAGTCAACTATGAAATCTCCAATGAAAACTTATGCCGATTTAGACATAATTGGAGAGAATTGTAAAAACCAAACAACTTGTTTTGAAAATCTTTCTAATATCACCTATAGGTTGTGAGATATCACAAAAAAAGATGCTGCCAAATGTATTGTTTAATTGGGCCATTCAAGCAATGAGAAGAAGAAGAATCTGACAGAGGGTGTCTATGTACATCCATAGTGCTCATAAAGGGCTGAAATAAGTCGGGAAACCCTTGTTTTTGAGTATGGTTCCATGCTGAACTCTGATGACGAAAGACTTGTTGCATGTACATTTGAGTATTATCACTGAATACCCGAATTGATCTTAAATCTACATAATACTGTTCTTTACTGCTTCAATAGTATTCCACAATGTACTCAGATACCCTCTGTCAGATTCTTTTTTTCTTATTGCTTGAATAGCCCAGTCGATGATATATATGTCAGCATTCATTTTTTTTTGTGGTATCTCATAATCTGTAGGCAATATTAAAAAACTGTAGGAATCTAGCAACAGGCTAGGCCAAGTTTACTTTAATAAATTACTAATTTAGTCTAAATTTTGAATATGACCACATGGATAAGTGGCACAGAGATCCAGGTATGGAAGATTGATTCAAGACTTATTACAATAAGGAAAAGCAATTTATTTACAGAACTATGACAAAAGAATTAACAGATATTAATGGAATAAACAACAATAATTTAACAATTCAATATGAAATGAGTATGTAAGGATCCCACAACGTATGTAGGTCAGTCGAAACGTCAGTCTGACACCAGGAGAAGTCTTACACATTTCTCCAACACACGTGAAATTCCGCCATTTGGAAATGACTGAAAACTTATCATATTGTTTGAAATATTAACTTCGGAATGTGGCACATGAGTAAGTAGCACAGGGATCCAGGATAGGAGAATTGATTCGGAAATACATATAAAGTAAATAATACATATTTATTTAAAATAAAAATAAAATAAAACATAATATTAACATCTTCCATTCAAGAGAGCTATTCAACGTGAGAGATCATACCTGGGAGAGAGAGTATAAAAGAAATTCAATCCTTCATTCCTTCATTATTCTTAATGATTATTCTTTGTCTTCGTTCCCTAGTCCTCGTTGGATGTCCACCGACAGGATGGGACACAGAATCACTCTTCTCCGTTACATTTTTCTCACCTTCTGTCCAGAGTTTGAGAGCAGACTTTCGGGGACGTCCGGTCTGTGTGGAGACCTCAGACCGACTCACGGACACGTCTAGTCCATTCGGTGACCCGAGTGACTCACATCTGTTCTTCCTTTTCAAAAGACAAACTTATCTTTTGTTTATTTGATAAGAGACGATCATATTCTCCTATTGTTTAACAGAAAGCGATCTTGTTTCATCATTGTTTGATGATATCGATCCTTCTGCTTCTCTAGATATCTCCAATTTTGATTCAAAAATTAATTTTAATAATTATAAAATTCTATCAATTACAATATATATTTTCTATCATTTATTGTTCTTTCTTTATGTTGTGAAAAACAAGATTCTCCGGGCCGAATAGTACGATACCTTAATCATTTGTTTTTCTTTTTAAGGTGTCACTCCGTTCAAATTCCTTTCATAATTTTCGATGAGATGGGGGAGTAAAACCTTGTATCCGACCCGAATTGTGGATCTCCACACTTTATTGCCTAGGAAATGGAATTGCCTTTTGGAGTAGAATCTGAATCCTAAATATCTGTGATCAAAGGGCAAACTTCTGGATATCCTTCATTGTTTTGTTTGCACATTTGCTCTATGGGTCCTGCTGTTTATAGGATATTGAAAGTCTTCTAAAAAATCTTTCAATGTTTTTTTTGCTATTAAATTTTACATTCCTTTCCATCCTATTGGATATTAAGTATCAATGCCCATCATAGATTGCCTAAATTTGTAGTTTGAGGTCTTCTCTTTTCGTTTGTTGCTTATCACCTGAGATTATTAAACAGCAGGGCGATTCCAGCATTTATTGGGTTGGCAACTAAGTTCCTGCCATTTTTTTAAATTTTTTTAAAAGTTTATTTTTCAATAAAAATTAACAACTAATTGATCAATAATGTGCAACTTCTTTCCAATGTTCAACAAAACATCCTCTTTTGAATGATTTAAAACATTATGCCAAAAACATTTAATGATATGCAGAATGTTAAAATTTAAAAAAACGGCAGGAACTTAGTTGCCAACCTAATACATAAAATTGAAGTCCTGTATCCAAATGTCCAAAATGTCGTAAGATGTCATCCAAAATATAATAGAACTGCCTTCTATTATATTTTTGAATATAACAGAATATTTTTAGAAGTAAATATTTTATTATATTTTAGAATATAATATTAACGAGTTTGCGCAAATGTATTTTCTGTTATGGTTATTACATTATACATAGCGTAAGTTAAACATTATAAATTGCATTTGTGCATCAACTGGTTTCCCTTATAATGATATAAACATACTGAAATCGAGGCTATTTTCTGTCCCTCTCACAGTAGAAAAAGTAGAAAAACAAACATGGATGTATGTAATATGATGGTGTTTGATCCAGATGCATTTTAAGACTATTTTATTTTTGTTTGAAATCTTTCAGATTCGGATAATCTAAAGCGAGACTTTTTCTCGCCTGTCATATTTTCAAGAAGATCATGTGGTATGCTGAACAATTCTTATTGGCTTCCATTATAAGGGAGCGATTACTTTGATTGGCTACTGTTATAACTTTATTTTATAATGTAACCTTATAACGGGAAGCTTCCCTTATGTTTAGGACGTTATGTGGAGCTGTAAGGTCATAACAGGTTTTTTTTATAATGGAAAAATCCTTTGCGCAAACTCGCTATTGTAAATTTTATTATTTACATGCTTATGATTGTTTCTTGTAATCAAAAATGCTTTGATGATTAAATGAAATTTTTTATACTGCTTAAATATTGCTATGTTGATTAAATACTTGAATTATTGGTAGATAAGCAGTTACAATATAATTTATTTATTAGAACTGTTCTCTGTGTGTTAATAGCCTGATAGACAATAACATTTAAGCCATTATACTCTAGAATTATATTATGAACAGACAATTATAATCTTGCTATATTGTTTTTATTATTTTGTAACTCTGTCTTTGAAATGCAATTACTGTACATTATATAGAATAAAAGGAAGAAGTACCATCAAATCTGTTTTTGAAAATATGGTTTGATTTCTCAGTAAAGAAACTTGTAATTTTAAAGTTTTTGGAAGTTAAATAAATGTGAATCTTTTTGATTTCTTTAATAATGTAATAATAGTAAATATTTTACCTATAAATTATTAATAAGGTACAGCAATGTTCTGATTTACATAAATTCGGAGATACGTAACTACTCATCCTACCCCTCACTCATTTGTTTGTTTCAAAATTACGTAATGCATATATATGTCTGTACATTATTTCATTTGCTGATTTGTTGATTAAGAGTCCTTAATTGCAACTACATATAAATTTTTATAATTTATTGTTTTGTTAGTAATAAAGAGCCAGTTAAGAACCTAATACATGTATACTTGAAATTAGATTTAGAAATCATTAGGTGTCCTGACTTACGTTATGCTTCCTGGTCCTATGTATTACATAACTCTGGGTTATTACTGTATTATTATTATTAATTTCAAATTTTTTATTGAAATATATTCTCTATAGTTCAAGCTCTATAATTAAATCAGAATAAATTCACTTCTATTCACCTTCATTAAGAGTCCACTGTACTCTGCTTGTTTTAAATAATTTTATAAAATGAAAGTATTTATTAGTAGTGAAATACTTTGTTGTTTTTCTCATTGAAACCATTTATTTATTTTTTACTTACATTACTTTTTTGACACATTTCTATGATCAAAGTCATTTCATCATAGCCTTTTTGCTGTATCTTGCTATGCAAAATAAATTTTATTTATTCTATCAAATCTGTTTTTCTTTATGAAATTAATATTTTGAAATATGTTTTTTTATTATGATCTCTCATTAGAAAGTTTTAATTGTTTTTTAACTTAAACCAAATCTTATTTATTTAAATAATAATAATAATAATAATTCACACATTTTTTTTTCTAGGTGTGGCGATATTTGGAAAAAATAAATATGCTTAGAAGTAACATGTAGTGATTATGCTAGCCTCATCTAGCAGGATTTAAAAAAAAAATGCATCATAATGGAATTGTAGACAAGGAGAAGATTTAGATATGGCAGAATATCATCTGCTTGGGGGTGGTTTTGGTGTGAGTGGAAATGAAATGGAAGATTCAACAGGAATGGTTGGAAGTGGAGGATACGGGCATAATATTACAGAACCTGGTATTGGAACTGAAATGTTATCGTCTAATATACCTGCTGGACCTTCACAGAACTCTAATCCAATGATATCTGGAATGATGCCACATCAACAGTCTCCAGCTGAATCTCAGGTAGAACATGGAGGTATGAGCAATTATCATCAATCAGGACCAGTGCATGGTTATCAGCAAAATGAAGTGCCTCAGAAATTACATCACTATAATGTTTACAATGGTCCAACCACACAAAGTGGTCAGTATGTATCAGGTCCAAGATTTACACATTTAGGCGATGCATCAATTCCTTCTTCAGCTGTTAGACAACAGCCACCACAAGCTGTGCCGCCATCACAAATGCAAATGTATCAACATCAAGGAATGGGGGGGAGCCATTATGGACAAAGACCACAGCAACCAAATACAGTTTCTGTACAACATCCTCAAAACTCTGCACAATATCCAGGA